>APFE030431267.1:84237-143121 GCA_000404065.3 Pinus taeda
TGTAAGTTACAAAATGTACAACGGTAAAGAAACACACTTTACCTAACTCTATACCTAACTCTATACTAGACCAAGTTGAACTTAACTATTTCCTATGTGTCGGAATATCCTAACACAAACATGCTTTTTCAAAAATCAACAACTGTTTCAGAAATCAACAACTGTTCCACAATGTATAAAAAGAGGAAAATTTACTAAGAAATGGTTCGAATTTTGGAGAACTCGGAGACTAGGCCACTGTATTCCTCATATCATCATTGATTAATGAAAGAATTAGAAGTTTCCATGAGTTTTTGGGTATAATTTTGTAACCTTCTCTGTTATGTGTCATGTTATGTTTTCCTCTTTCAAGTATAGTAATGAAGTTGCAGGTGTTTATTTTTTTATGTAGATAAAGTTCAAATTCCTTAAAAGAGCGCTCCTATAATTGATGTTCCCACCTTCTTTTCTAAGTTATAGATAATAGTTTTTGTGAAAGACCAACATATTATCTTTAACTTCTCCCAAACTCACAGAGAGTAGTTTCCGTGTTAAGTAGCATATTCTCTATGATTTAGTTCTCAATTCCATAATTATTCTAAGTGATGGATAGTAGTTTCCGTGAAAGATAAACATACTATCTTTAACTTTTCCTTCAAGATTTCTTCATTCATCATTTATATCTAGCAATAAATGACATTCTAAGATGTTCTTGTCATACATATACTAAGGGTTAATGACCAACTTTTCAAGTCCTTCATTTAAAGACACAACATATATCTAAGTGACAAATAAGTGACAATAAATAATATTTATTAATGTCTTAAGCACAATTTCCTTAGAGCCAGGAAATTGGTTTCTTAAGGAACAACAATACCTATGTCATTTCATACGCGTATAACATTCACTTAGCTTTCTTCATCTCCTTATATGGTTTCTAGTTGACTCAAAATTAACTTTTTATTACACATATAGCACTTTGTACCAGGTACAAGGTTCCCTTAGATTTCTTCCTCTCCTTATAGAGTTTCTTTAAGCTTTTATCTAGATTGTTAGGGCCCTTGGTATTCTAGCTATCATCAACGACTCTAGTTTCACACACCTCCTCTTCTATTATATAACAATATTTGACTGAGGATTTTTTTCTTTATACTCAAATCTACTTGTACAGACATTTTTTAATCCTGGTTCTTGATATTTTAAATTATCATTCCATATTATGTAACCATTAATTAAACTGAGTCCAATGTAGTCAATATAGCACCTATTCTATTGCATATATGATTTATGGTACAAACAACTAATTTTTTTGTTTCCTAGCTAAATTAACTATATTTGATATCATTCATCCATGTTTCCTACCCTCTGTGTTTCTATATACATGGAGTATACATTAAGCTTCCAACAATTAATTTATATGCCTTTACTTCTATTCTACAATATCTTAACTTCTATATCTTCTTTGTTTATGCATGCCTTGCATAACCATTTAGCCATATGTATATGAATTTATTTCCCATACATAATAATTATTTATCTTTATAATTATTCAACTCTCGAGACTTGGAATATCTTAATTCCAGATTAGTTTCTACCCCTTATATGAAAACTATAATTAGATATTCAATATGAAACATTTATGCATACCATTCCTGTAATTTACATAAAAGAAGTAGTTTGTACAAATTAAAATTTTCTTACAAAAATTAAGAATGTAACAAAGGGTTATCTATTTAGACTAAACTTCACCTAATACATAGAATACATAATTCCATTAATATATACAATATCTACTAAACAATAACAAGTAACCAACATACATGTAACTTTAGACTTACTTTAGAATTTCTAGAAATAATTCATATATGAACATTCCAAACTATATTTGGAACACTTTCATCAATCTCCTTTCCCCATTCATCATATTAGTATGACGAGGCCTACTTTACACAATTTTAAGCAAGCAAATCCTATTTTCTTCTTATTACTCAAAATTACGTACATATGCAATTTTCCATTTAATTATCTAATATATGCTACTCATTCTTCTCTTATTATTACTAACTCTTTAAGGGGGGATGTAATTCTAAAAATTCACCTTATACATACATGTATGTATTTCATTGTGTTTGATTATGCAAGGCTTTTCTCTATTCCAGTGACATAACTTCTTTGTCTATTCATTATTTAATATAATGATGGGATATAATTCAGTAGTTTTACCGTATATTCGTACTTAGAAACCACATACATTACTAGATTCTTGAAAATACCTATTACTACATATTAAGGTATTCCTTCTAAGTGAGGACAAACCAATTAAAAATATTTATATACTAGTACATTGAGTAGAAGATATTATTTAGAACATGGTATAAAACTCGTTTACTTATCTCAACTATGGGAAATAAAGTGGGAACCAACACATTCCACCCAACCAACAAGTTGCACTCCTAATAACTCCCTCCCTTCTTCCTTAATTTCTAAACAAACTGTATTTGTCTTCACTTAGTGGTATTTATTACTTTCCTCCCTAACTCTATTTTCCTACCAACGTACTTCTTTTAAGGTCTGTCGACCTTTCTCTTTTCCTAGGCTCTTTCAAAATAGGAAAAATATTTCATTTTTGCCTTCTTAAGCATGTATTTATCTCTAGCAATGATTAACCTTTTCTTCCCATCTAAAATTACATTTATTTCCAATTATGGTGTTTCCTAGTAGCAACCTTTTCTCCCCATAATCTTTGATAATTATGGAATGCTACAATTGTGACCACTAAATTCACCTTTCTCTTTTTTATACAAAACTTGTGTTCAACCACTTCAACATTTTTTGGAACAACCAAGAAAACCCAAAATACTAATCTGCTATTTTTAATATTATTTCCTAGAGAAAAAATACTTTTATATAATTCAATTAAACTTACCCGCAATGAACATTTCCACCTAAATAATTACAAACAAATATAAAAATAATAAAACCTGAAAAAAATAATTGCATATCACTAGTATTACAAAAAAATACATTGCCCCCTTCTTCTTTCCTTCCCTTTTCAAGATAAATGTTTCTTTTCTATTTAGTTCTTAATTGTAAATTGATCCGAACTTAACCTTATTTACTATAATATTTTAAAAACTATTGAAATTATTTAGTCTAATATTTTAAAGGCGGTTGTCTATAATGAGACTTTTTGAAAGCCTTTCAGGCAGGTTTTTCCTGTCAAAATCCGGTAGCAATTTATTGGAATCGCAAGTTTGATAGCTAGTTTTTGCACAATCAAAGGGTCCCAGGGGTTTTTCAGGGCGCTGAATCCAAATATGCAGTTAAAAAACCATTTTAACTGCTAAAAATCAAGATTTAACCTCAATTTCTTCCGCCGGATTTTGTCAGCGGAATCTCCAAAAAGTCGCATTATAGAAAACTCCATTTTAAAGTTTTTAAAATGGTATAACTGCTTTGAATGTTGTGAGGAAAATATATAGTAATATTTTATCTAGATTTTAAAGATAGGGAGATTGAAGACTTTGATTACTTTTAATTTAACGTTTCACATTTTACATTAAGTCAACCATAATCAATAACTTAAACTTATTTATTATAATATTTTAAAAACTATTGAAATTATTTACTATACTATTTTAAAGTTTTTAAAATGGTATAACTGCTTTTGAATGTTGTAAGGAAAATATATAGTAATATTTTATTTGGATTTTAAAGATGGGGGATTGGGGACTTTGTTTAGTTTTAATTTAACGTTTCACATTTTATATTAATGTCAACCATAATCAATAGAGCATTTTATTTATGAAAAAAAAAAATTATGCTTTATAAATTTTCATATACCATCTCTTTATGTGATGTGAATCGATGCTTAAATCACATTAACTCGGACATAGATCATGCACGCGAAGAATATATAATGTTCAAATCTATCTTGGTCATAAACGTTTAGCTGTGTGATGACTTTTGTGGGTTTTCGATTACATTTAATGATTAGATATTACTAAAATTTGAAACATGTTTCATACATTTCATTTTTGTGTGTTACTATGGTATTTCAACTTCTTTCTCATCTTGTATGATTTTGGAGGCCTATACTGAAAACTCCTTTTATTATATTAATTTTTATGTCAAAATTGAAATTGGCTTCATTACACATACTTTTTGATATTGAACACTTCCTCTTCTTAATTTACACTTATAATTTCAAATGCTTCATAAATTTTCTATTTTATTATTACATGTTTGATTTTTAAAATTTGAAAGGGTTAGTTTTAAGTTTTGTATTTGTCAGGGACTAAAAGTTTACTTTGTGAATATATTTAAGGTAGAAAGAAAAGTCAATTTTTTTTTATAGAACTTAGTATGTGCAATTTTCACTTTTGAGATGTTTTGGTAATATGTTGAATTTTAGTTGTTATATTTTTCAGATGTTGTGGGACCATGTTGAATTCTAGTTGTTATATTTGATTAATTTATAGTGGTTTTGGTACTATATTTGATTAATTTATAGTGGTTTTGGTACTATAGTAGTAATTTTAATTCTTACGCACTACAAAAATAGTTAAAACTAATTATAGGCAACTTAATTTGGTTTATCTTATATTTACCATGTATTTGTTATATATTGAATTTATTTGTTCATTGGGACAAGTTCATGAAATATTGCATTATCTGAGTTCAATCGATTAATTAATTCATAGTTTTTTTTCATAATCACAAATACGACAATGTTTAATGTATCGGTGATCTATGTTTTTTAGTTAAGATATGAATTTTCCTATATAATTCTAAAGATGGATAACAACCTTAAACATGTAATTCTAGAAGTTATGGTAGTGATTCACTAAATTGGATGCCATGCCATGTTGATGCTTATTCATGTTTGTTTTATTGTAATTTCAAAAGCCATCATTGTAAAATGAGACAAACTTTGTAGTTGAAATTTCCAATGCCATTTTATCATTGCAATTACTACTTAAGGAGCAGTTGAAAAAAATCTTTGTTTGGCATCTTCAAAATGGTTATATTCTTAGACATGAAGTTACAACATATTTTTAGTTCCATGCAATATAAAGTCATTATTAAAAGTTGCAATTCCTGTAGGTCCATCATTGATGTTGTTTTTAATATTTATCAAGGATGTGTGAAAAGTATTCTACTTTTATTCTTTATTTGAAAATTCTCATATCCAAACATGGTGTATTAAAAAGTTTGGTATCGAATTAAAATATTTACATTCGCAATTCTTTTGAGGGATTTTTAAGTGTGATGTATTTTGATTTTGATGTTGCAAGTGTTTAAATAGGTCTTTGCTTGTAGAATTACTTACTCTCATTGAAATGTTTACAAATAAATGTTTTTTAAAATATGTAATATTGTGGTAAGCTCATGTTGACACAAATAAATTGAAAGTTCACCAATTTGAAGAACAATTCGTAACTACAATGATTCAACAGCTCCAAGCTACTATCGTTTTCCATGCCCCCACTTTCTTATGCATTCATTACTTGAAATGATTATATGCACCAATTCACATGTCATTGCAATTCACATGGTTGGGAAACGTATTGTTCATTTGAGATTTCCTATTAAATACACAAATTATTGAAACTTTCTTAAAATATAAATTAATAACAATTAAAACTATATTTCAATTGTGTGTGAGCATGCATGCACACTCCATGCTCATACCACAAAACATGCCGCTTACAAGGGATTGTATACATGCTATTTTCTGATAGAAATTGGAATATCGATATGGATCATAAAAAATATCACCTTTGTGTTCGTTAAGGTCCTCCCCCAAAATATTTGTGCGAAGATTGCTACAAGAGACATGAAAGATGTGAATCTACAACATTTATGATAGATCCTTCTTATAAATATTTTTTTGATGCCTTCATGGAGGAATTATAAAATATTGGAAAAAATGATGATTGTTGTAAGCCTAATGTACAATGCACATTGAAGAACAATCTACATTATAGAAACATCATTAACACATGTAATACGCACAAAGAAGAAATTATTTTTGAGAAGGCATTTCAACCAACTTTCCATTAAGCCTTCATGCATATTTATACATAAATTTTGTGGGCACCCACTCCAATCAATCACTCATTATGTATGTTATATGATTTTACTACTTATATAGATTTACACATAGTAATTATGATGACTTATTACATAGGACTAACAGGCCTTGCCAATATTTCCCTAACCCTTAGTGGCTTGCTCATCCCAAGCTAGGATGAAATAATGTATTGGACATCTACCCTTTGTAGAAGTCTCCTTATTGGACGTAAACCATGTCTACTACTCTTCATAGGTTACTTAACATCAACAACTACCCGTTAGATAGAAAGATGCACGTGTACAAAGTAAATTGTTACTTCTACTTACTATATGGATACATATTGCAAATCTCAACTTCCAATCATTCTCTATAGTCTTTCTACCATAAAGATTGCTACTTCAACCATGAATAGTTGGGAAACTTCTCTCCAATCTGGGGGTCTCTCTTGCCTCTCTAAGGATGAGTCCAACATGTCACTTTTTCTCCCATGATTTACTCATTCATACATCAGATTATTGAAACTATAGACATAAACCATGCTATTATTTGTCATTGTCACAACTGAGGATAATAGGTTCATAAAATACTAGCAATGCCCCCATTAATATAGTACTTGTATCTCTTATTAAGATTTTTGTGCCCCTATTGTCCCCATATTGTTATTATTGTGCCCCATAGAATGTCTCTATTGTTATTTTTGTGCCTTTATATTATTATTGTTAGGTTTGCTTGGTTATATTGTGACCCCTTAGACTCTTATATATAGAAAGGAGGTTTTGTCATTTGAATCATCCAATAATTGTTCATTTATGCAATGTAAAGGAGGTTTCCCCCTCGAAGAGGCTGAATTCTAAGGTGTTGATCTATCTTTTCTATCTTTTTGTGAGCTAGTTTCATAACATTTGGTATCAGAGCTTTGGATTCTAGGGTTTCGCTGCTCCAAATAGGTCATCGTGGCATTTTCGCTATAATTTTTTTCTTTGACATTTTAGAAGCGAAAAAAAAGCCCATTTGAGAAGAAATCGCACTAAACCTCGAGTCTCAATTTCAAAGCTATTTGCGCTATATTTTCCAAGATATGATCTGAGGAAGTTGGTATTTTTGCAAACTAGTGAATTACATTCCAAACAAGTGACCTGGGGAAAGTCATCATAACTTTCTCTCTGAGCATCGCATTGAAATCTTGTAAGAAGGCACAGAAAGAGGACAGATTGTAGTTTCTTGTATATATTTTTTAGAGCCAAAGGTCAAAACAATGACACACCACACTTCACACATGTTCGCTCTTCTGGAAAGGTCTATAATCAGGTCATATTGGGAGATTGTGCATAACTCTTCCTTGCAGAATCGAATTTGGATCAGACTGGTGGCATTGGAAAGAGAACACAGGGGGCTACTACAGGTCGCAATTTCAGAACTGGATGATCTAAAATTACAGAGATACATCAGATTCAATATAAAGCTCCTACAAAGTGAAAAAAGGTGTGTAGTTTTTTTTTATATTTTTGCATAAGCTTGGTTTGAAAAATTAGTTTGAAGGAATTCAAAGGGCATAGTAAGGCATTATTATTAGTAATTGATGCCCCGAGGAAAGAAAATGCGAACACCTAGTAAGCAACCTGAAAGCTCTAGCATGACTCATGAAGAAGAGGAAGAAATGCAACATGATATATCAAAATTACGAGATCAAGTGCAACAAGTGTCACTTGCACAAAAAGTAACAGAATCTAACATGGATGGTTTAAATAAAGATGTAGAGGCTAAGATGGATGGTTTAAAGAAAGGTGTGGAAGCTAAGATGGATTGTTTAAAGAAAAGCGTAGAAGCTAAGATGGATGGCATGGAAGCTAAGATGAATGGCCTGGACGTTAAGATGGAAGTAAAGATGGATGGAATGGACACTAAAATAGATGGCATGGATGATAATATGGAAGAACTAAAGATAAATTTGAATAAGTTGCTACAAGAAATGGTGACTAATGGTGAAAGGGTATTAAAGGAAACTCGTGATGAGAACAAAATAAATGTTAATCATGATTCCATAGACTCCAATGTTGGATGGAAGACCCACCATATTCAAAAAATCGATATGAGGAAGTTTGACGGCAAGGATCCGGCAACATTGATATTATAGATGGAACAATTTTTCGAACTCAATAATGTGAAAAACACACAAAAGGTACATATTACAACTTTATATTTGTAACCAAATCAGCTTGTATGGTACAAAAGAATTGATAACACATTATGAGGATACAAAATGAAACACTTTTTTTAGCCAATTGATAGGTCTCAAACAAAAGGGTTCAATGATCGAGCACATTGAGAAGTTACAAAAATTGAACATAAGGGTAAAAAAAATTCCAGAGGAGCATAAGATTGATGTGTTCAAAGGGACTTTAAAGGATAATATCCAACATGATGTTTGCCATTGGGAATCTGATTCATTAGAGAAGGCATTCAGGTTAGCAAGAAAAATGGAAAGCAAAATTATGGAAACCAAGCAGCATACCATTCACAACTATAAAGATGGAAGTGTTGTTGCCCCTAACCTTCCACAACCTATAAGGTTGACACAACAACAATTGGAAGAAAAAAGAGCAAACGGGCTTCATTACATTTGTGATAACAAATACACTAAAGGTCATAAGTGTGTAGAGAACAAATTATTTTACATAGATTGTGAAGAGGAAGAAGAAAAGGAGCAAGAAAGGTCAAAAGACGAGGATATACTCGAGGAACAAAGCCTAGATAAAGAAGAAATGAATCTGACCATATCTTGTAATGCATTGGCTGGAATTACCACTCCTAAAACCATCAAGATAGAAGGACAAATCAAGAAGAAAAAGGTAATAGTGTTGATTGATTTAGGAAGTACCCACAATTTTATTCATTGTAAGATAGCAAAAGAATTGAATTGCTTCCTATATCCAGCACCAGAGTGTCAAGTGATGGTTGCAAATGGAGGAACAATAAATTGCTCTAGAAAGTGCTATAATATCAAGCTATCCATGGGAGAATATGTATTGAAAAGCCAAATGCTTGACATTCCAATGGGAGGTGCTGATGTTGTACTAGGAGTCCAATGGCTAAAATCCTTAGGTACAATAGCTTTTAACTTTCCAGAGATTTCATGAAATTTTATGTCGAAGGAAAGGAAGTTGAATTAAGGGGTATTGTAGGGAAACCGAGAAATATAATAAGATCTAACGGTATGACAAAGCTTCTAAAAAAGGAACAACGAGGTGTAATTGTACGATTATGTTCACTAGATGTTTCCACATCGAAATCATCTATTTCTCCAGATCTCCAAAAAGTCTTGGATAATCATTCCAAGGAATTTGAGACTCCCAAAGATTTCTCACCTATTCATGATCATGATCATGTTATTCATTTGATTTTCCTCCAAACATCAAGCTGTACAGATATCCCTATGCCCAAAAGAGTGAAATTGAACATATGGTTGCAAAAATGCTTGAGGCTGGTATAATTCAACCTAGCCAAAGTTCTTTCTCTACTCCAGTAGTATTGGTGGACAAGAAGGATGGATCATGGTGCATGTGTCCAGATTATAGGAACCTGAACAAGCTCACTATTAAAGATAAGTTTCCCATTCCTTTCATTGATGAATTATTCGATGAATTGCATGGATCAATATAATTCACCAAGTTAAATCTTCATTCAGGATATCTTCAAATCAGAATGAAGACGCAAGACATTCTGAAAACAACATTTAGAACTCATCAGGGTCACTATGAGTTTTTAATCATGTCTTTTGGCCTTACCAATGCACCTTCTACATTTCAAGGTTTGGTGAATTCCATTTTCAAACCCTTCATTATAAAATTTGTGTTAGTATTTTTTGTTGATATACTAATCTACAACAGGTCTTGGAAGGATCATGTTGAACACGTTGACAAGGTGCTACAACTATTGGAGGAGAAACATTTATATGCAAAAAGATCACCATGTTTCTTTGGAGTACAAGAGGTGGAACATTTGGGTCATATTGTATCTCATGAAGGAGTTAAGGTAGACCCTAGAAAAATTAAAGCCATTAAGGAATGGGAAATCCCCACATCCATAAAGCATTTGCTAGGATTTCTGAGGTTGATAAGGTATTATTGCAAGTTTGTTAAGAATTATGGGAAACTAGCAACACCTCTAACAAAATTGTTGAGGAAAGATGCATTTTCATGGACTCGAGAAGCAACAAAGGCCTTTGAATATCTTAAAGAGGCAATGTGCCAAGCATCAGCCTTAGCTACACCAGACTTCACAAAAACCTTTATTGTGGAATGTGATGCTTCCAGAAATGGAATTGGTGTTGCTTTAATGCAAGATGAAAGACCCATTGCTTTCGAAAGTTGTCCAATTAAGGGAAGGTATAACACAAACCTATTTATGAGAAGGAAATGTTGACAATACTACATGCACTTAAGAAATGACGACCCTACCTAATGGGAAGACACTTCAAGGTAAAAACGGATGATGATAGCCTTAAATACTTTTTAGACTTACCAAATATGCACACTTTTGTGCATTATCACATCCATTTAAAGCCAGTACAGTTTCTATGGCATTTATAGAAACAATCCCAAAGCTACATGGAAACCCAAAGATTACTATAAGTGACAAAGATCCCATTTTACAGGAAATTTTTGGACAAAATTATTTTCTTATCTTGGTACTCATTTAGCTCATAGCTCATCTTATCATCCTCAATATGATGGGAAAATTGAGATAGTAAACAAATGTTTGGAAGGATATCTTCATCACTTTGTATCTGATAAACAGACATAATGGGTCAAATTGTTGCCTCTGGCTGAATGGTGGTATAACACTTCCTTCCATACTGCAACAAAAATGACCCCATTTATGGCACTTCATGGATATCAGCCGCCATCCATCACACTATATTTAAGAGAAAATTCTAAGGTTCAAGAAATGGAACATCACATCAAGCATCAACAACAAGTTCTCCAACTCTTAAAGGATAACCTTGTGTTCGTGCATAATAGAATGAAATAACAGGAAAATCAACATCGCAGTGAAATAAGTTTTGATGTAGGTGATTGGGTACTCCTACGGCTACAACCATATAAACAAATGTCCCTCAAGCAAGCTAAGAAGGATAAAAAATTGTCACCAAAGTATTATCGTCCATACAAGGTGTTGCAAAATATTGGTACTATGGCATACAAATTGGAGCTTCCTGTAGTTTCTCGAGTGCAACTAGTTTTCCACGTTTCATGTTTAAAGAAGGCTATAGGCGACAAGCTCCCAGTTCAAACAATATTTCCAGAAGTTGACGAGGAAGGAAAAATTATATTGGAACCAGAAGCAGTCACAGAAACAAGAACTTGACAGCTACGAAATCGATCAATTTCGGAGTATCTTATCAAGTGGAAGAAATTATCCGCTGACGATTCCACATGGGAGGATGAGAATTTTATACAGAAGCATCCAGAACTACTCAAACATTGAGGATAACACTTTTTTGAAGGAGAGGGGCATGTTGGGTCCCTATAATACTAGTGATTACCCCATTACTATTGTAGTTGCATCCCTTATTAATATCGTTGTGCCCCTATTATCTCCATATTGTTATTATTGTGTCCCATAGAATCCCTCTATTGTTATTTTTGTGGCTTTATATTATTATTGTTAGGTCGGCTGGGTTATATTGTGACTCAGACTCCTATATATAGAAAGGGGGTTTTGTCATTTGAATCATCCAAGAATTGTTCATTTATGTAATGTAAAGGAGGTTTCCCCCTCGAAGAGGCTAAATTCTAAGGCATTGATCTATCTTTTCTATCTTTTTGTGAGCTTGTTTCATAACAGAAGATCCATTCTGCAACTTGATTCTGAGGGCTTAATCGATATAGTTTCATATTGTCATCATCTTGTCACTTCATTTCTTTTTGTGTGTTATGCTTATCTAACTTCCCATTCTTTAATGCTTTGTTTGTTACAGGTACTTCTGTCAAAAAATATATGCTTCTTAGATGCTCTATCAGTTCTGCTACAAAATTCTATAAACAACACATTTGATTTTCTTCATGGCTATAACAAAGGCTCTATTATTCCCTAAGATTATGTCTATTGTTATTATTAACAACTTTCTTTTTATGTTTTCCAATTAATGCTCATGTGTTGTTGCATTATTGAGTATGTTTTATAAAGGGTGGCTAGGTTGAGTGCTTATTGGTTTCTACGCACACCTTTGATGATTCTTGGATTCTGCAATTAATTTTCACAAAGGAAAAGTTTAAAAACAAATCATAGTAACTTTTGTTAGTGTTGGGCCTATTTTATAATATTTGTCGATTTAATATCAATGAATGTTACCAAGAGGATGATTCCATCTAATAGATATTGATAGATCACCTGCCTTGAACCAGGCTTATATTCTCCCACCCTTAACTTATGACTCCAATTATTGACTAAAAGATTCAGTCGCTCAATATCCTTCATGTATATTTATATGAATTACATACTCAAGAAACTAAATTTCAACCAATTTGGACCAGCGATAGACTAAAAGTCAAATTAGAAAACAACAAAATTATGGATGTCTACAATTGAAGACACGGTGGAAAGATAATTCTTAGTGTCTAAATTATTAAAATTACATAAGTGTTATGGGATAAAACACCCTATGGTCTAGGTAGAGAACCCCAATAGATTTAGGGGTATACACCAACTATAACTAAGAAAACAAGCAGTCCTAATGCTTAAACTACGAAAGTGATATGAAGCGATAGTACCCATAGGTCCTACATTTGAGGATGTTCCCGTAGGGTCCAAACCCTCTTCTTCCTCCAATGCTTTAAAACCTGCAACACATCCCAGAAAATCATACATAGTTGCAATAGTTCAAAGCATGTTCAAGATATGAATGTTAGAGCATATGGATATAAAACATGAGATCAGCCATAATTAAATAATAACATGAGTTAAAGCATATAGATCACAACTATCAGGAATAGGACAAAGCTTCTTTATTGATGTCTACAAAGAATATGGATGAATACTCCTTGATTCAACCATCGCTCCAAGTGAAACCTTCCTCTTGATTCGTCCCTCCCAAGCCTCAAAAATCCTCTTTCAAATGCATAAACATCAATGCCACATAAAGGAGATGTACATCTCTATGAGGAAACAAGGGTTTCCTATAGCTAGGAGTGTTGGATACATAGGGATAAATCAGACTTGATGAGGGACCAATTGGATATATTATCAATATCCTATCTTTCTCTCCCTTTATTCCTTCCAATGAGGTGTATTAGTATCACCGCAAAAGAGTTGTTTCATTCGGGATAAAATTAGGCCATGGACTCTTGTAGGTGGGCTTCTGGTGGAACCTGTAAACCCTGCCCATAAAATATTTTTTTAATATTTCAAATTATATACATGAGTTGGGTATAGCTAGTCCCACGTGTGCACACACTTTTTGAAGGGTAGAGTCGTGTATGGAATTTAAAATAATGTTTTTGAGTAAATGGACCAAGTCTAAAGGGAAAGGGTTGCCAAGCACGATGACTCATGTCATCAAGTATACAAGGGTGATAAATGATGCTATAATAGATGCCGCCTAATATATGAGGATAGAAGGGGTATATGATGACTGAAATATATTAAGTGTATAGAAAGAATCATTTGAGGACCTGGGAGGAGATCACCAAATTCCAGCCTGCCAAATGAGTGGAAGAGATAAAAAAGAAAACTCATGTCTATGGTACGCATACCCATGCTCAGGGATAGTAAATCATGTATGCATATGAAGTGTAGAGCGGATCCAATATGTATACAAGTACAAAAAATACTGAGACATGTATAGTGGATCATCTGATCATAGCCGCAAAAGTATATATCAAGGCCATGTCACAATATCACATATAAAATAACTAATCAATGATGCTAAAGGAGAAATATGATCATTCATGTGACATAACTTATCCTCAAAGTACCAAGTCAAAAAGTGGAATAATGGTAGTGCATGAAACTGAGGTGCCAACATATAAAATGTTTCTATGATGAACTACAACAAATAAGGTGGATGGATTCAGTGGAAAAACCTTGGAGGTACTAACAAGTCAACCAAAAAATGTTGATGCAACCTGAGGTCTTCACTACCTGTAAATTTACATTTATACACTATGGGAATAAATGGGTTGAAGTCGACCATGCAAGAAATTTTTTTATTACCAGTCATTGATGTATACCATTAACAAATGTGAGACAACTCACCGATAATGATGATGAGATTCAAGGTACTCGAGTGTAATATAAAAATTATGAATAAATGAGTTGAAGTCAAACACTTGAGAGAATGTACTAATCAGGAAACATTGAGAGAATTTTTCCTCACTATCGATAGCGAAGGAGTATACCACTGATGACTGCAAACCCTAAGGTACTGAAAAATGACTCTAGACCTTATTCCCATAGAAATCAGTTGGAGTCGATGGGAAAATATATGCTGGAAGGAAGGCATTAAGGCATCCCACATCAATCTAGTGTGAGTGTAACCCGCAGGAAAATAATTTGGAATGAATTAGATGAAGAAAGATAAAGTAACCATATCGAAGCAAGTTTCTGGCATACAAAATATGTGGCTAGCACATGACAGAAACCCCCTGAACCAAATAATAATGAAAGATGATATAGAACCAAGGAATCTACGAATACGGTCATATGGAAACCAAGGTACTGCACGAATCCCACTGTGTGATAATGTAAGCTGACGTTGAACACAAGGGAACCCACTCAGTCAAAGACCCATGATATTGATCAATGTTGAGTAGAATCTCACCTATGAATGATGGAAATAGGGACTAGGTGCAGCGCTAGGAGTACTCTGAGAGAAATTTTTCGAATTCCATAAGAGTAGACCCACCAGCAAGAAGTCAATGGAGACCTTCTTGACTAGCATGAGCAAAGGACCAAATAGCTTATGTGATACTAAACATAATTCTAACAAATCGGGTATGATCGACAAAAAATGAGTCAAGAAACATCGTAGAAAGGTCGACTTAGGTTTTCTTCCCTTGAACAAGAGTACGACTCAAATGTGACTGTATGGCAGTGTACGATAACTTTGTATAATTTTTTCATGCAAGAGGCATAAAAAAACTCTCCATATTATTGGAAGAGATAACCAACAGGAGGAGTACTGACTCAGTGACAAGGTTATGGCTCTTCTAAGTCAGACTAAATCCCATCCTAATGGAGGAAAGACTTGCCTTGAGTGATTTGTTTAAGGGGGACACAATTGACTCTTGTTGCCAACAATTATGGAAGTAAAGTCTTGTTCCCACTCATTTTTTCCATATATAATTATTTTTTCTTTTTCATATTCGGAAATCCTGAAAAGGAATAAAATAATTCGTATGGTACAATGGAAAGAATGAGTGTCTAAATAAAAATGCGCTAGTTCCTCGGAGTGGAAAATTCCTATTCTCAATGCAAGGTAATGAAACTAATCAATGATACTCAAGGCAATGTTCTTTCCATGGGCATAAGGTGTCAAGCTGCAGAGGATAAGTGATTACAAGTTTAGTTTAGCAAAAATACATGGTCAAAAAGTGGCTTATACAAGATTCCAGGTGAAGCTCACATAAGGCCAAGAGGTACAAATAGTCAACATGCAATGCAAGAGTACAAATCAACATGTGGGAGCATCTAGGGTATAAAGACAAAAAAATAGTGAAGAAGAAGAAGAATAAGGCTTCATCACAAAGTCATGGTGGGACTAAAGAGGACTCCCAAGCCTAAGAAAAAAAGTTCCACGTGGGTTCCAGGTGACAATAAGGTATTATCTAGGGCACCCATGATAAGGTAGGCTCCACCACACAAGTTATGACACTTCTAAGAAATCAAGAGGTTTTGCTCCATATCTTAGTGGGGTCGATCCTAAGGAAAAAATGGAAAAGGAAATTGATAAATGCAAAATGCATGTGAAAACCTAACCTATATTCTAGTTTCAAAAACCAATACATGTTAGAGCATATCAATAATAAAAATTCCCAAAGGAGAAGTCTTCCAAGTTTTGTAGACATAATTAGGAACACTGGACAAGAAGTTAATACATCCCATATATAAAAGTCAAATAAAATCTTGTGTTATAGAATACAAAACTTGAAAATGCATACCTTATATGTACTTTATTAAATAGGGAACCACGCATTGTTGCGTCTTACACATAATAGTTCTTTAGGATAAGCCCCTTACGAGGCTCAGGCCAATGACTCCTTTGGTAGTTAAAACTCATGACTTCAAAAAGTTCCTCTTGTGAAAGAAACTCAACTTCTAAGAAATTATGAGTACTAGAAGGGTCAAAAGAGGGAATTAAGGAGTCCCATGCCCCCATAGGAGAAATCATTTGGTCAATTGTTGAGACCAAGTCCTGAGAAGGAAAATAATAGTTCAAAGGATCCTTCTCAAAAGCAATTAAACATTCAGGATACAATTCCACATAATTCACCCATGGTCGGGTAGAGTCTAACTGAATAGTTGGAACATACAAAGGGGTATTTTGTAGAAAATTCAAATTAGGGGAGTGATTATCAGATGCAAGATTATCAATAGTGATGAAAATTCCGTTATGAGGAACATATATCATGCAAAACAGCGAAGACACCACAACATTCATAGCATAGACAAAATCACACCCAAGTAGCATATTAAAGTCTAAAGGGTGATCAAACACCATCATATCGATTAAGATAGCCTTCCCAACTAATGTAATAGGCAATAGAGGAAGAACATCGATAGATACACTATGTCTTCTATCATAGGCTAACAACTTACTATCAACTACCAACAACTTTGGAGAACCCAAATTTTTCCAAGTCAAGGAGGATATAATACTTGCAAAGGATCCTTCATCCACCATACATTGATAGATGTTTGTGTAATTAACTATAACCCTTATTTGGAAAGGTGCAATAGAAGGAAGACGAGGCTCGACAAGATTATTGTTGGGCCTTGAAATTGTCGTTCACTTCCATTACATTTTCACTTATATTTTCATATTGTCACCTTCACTCCATCTCTATTTCATTAAATTTACCTTATCATTATCATTATTGGCTCACATTTACATTTTCCAATATTTACTAATTCTTAGCATTTTTAAATGAATTTGTCGGTAAAAATTAGAAAATAATGTGCATATGCTTATACCTAACAAGTTGCATGAGATTGTTGACATGTGTAGGTCAAAAGAAAGCTTCTAAAAGACCCTTATGTGGCCTCCCAAAACTAAATTCGAATTTGAATGGAGAAGATCATGGGATCATGAGGATATGTGTCTCATTTCCCATTAGTATTGAAACTCTAAGAAGATGTGTCTGATCATTTTCTCTTTTGATTATAACTATAGATATATGGGGAGAGATTCATGGACTCTCATTAATTAGATAGCTTCTAATCTTTTTGTATAAATAGGGGAAGTTTTATCTATCATTTTCATGTGTAAAATTGGAGTTATACTCAAACTTTGAATACAGAATTAGAATGTGGCACCTTACTCATGAATGTTCCTTAATTTTGACTTGGTTTTGGTTACATATGGAGCATCTCAATTTGACATTCCTCACACTTTTATATAAGCTACCTAAAATGTGTGAGATTTAATTGCTTTTATATATTACAGTTCATTTGCTTTCTTAGTATTAGTTTTAGAATAACTGTGTAATCTTTTCTTTTCTAAAAACATTTTAATAGGAAAGATTTATGTATTTTCCAATTGGATTAAGTTTGAGGAAAGACCTCATAGTTATTTAGTTTCCCTTCATTTTCTTCTATTTAATTTCTTAGATCAAACTATCAATTCATTGTATAATTGAATAAAAGATCAAGCCAAGAAGGTGACTTCAAATTGGGTGATTGAATGTTCAACCTATGAAATCATTGAGCTTTACTTTTTCATGCTTTTATATTTGTTTTAAGATCCTCATTTAATTGCATTAACTGATATTCCTAAAGATCATTCTAAGAAATTGATTTAATCATATTTCAAGATTGAATGGTTAAATATTTAATACATGCAATTAATGACTTATTTTCTGCACATTTTACTTGTTTTTCTAGGACATTAGAAGTTAAAGTATAAATAGTTTCTTACATATCATCTCAATAAGGTAACACTTCATAATTGAATGCTGGAGTAACTAAGTATACATTAGTTGTTTATTATTTCACAGGTTAGTTGAATTTCATTTTCATTATTTGATTTCATAGATTAGATGAATTGGTTTTCATTATTTTGTAGTTAGATTGATCTAAATTGAAAGGCAATTTCTAGCACATACAATGCACGCATGCTTCACAAGTTTACCAAACCCCAGGTTGACAAATTAAATGACAGGCAATCACTTTGCCCCAACGTTTTGGCGCTATTTTCAGGGAAGTGTGCATAGGAACTAGCTTTCAGTTTAGAGTGTATTTTATTTTATCTTTGTTTTTACTAACCATTTGTGGATAAAGGGTCTAAAATGCAGCGCAAAGACTACATTGAGAAATGGTATCAAAACACGGTTACACCACAATATCCATCAATTCTTCAAAAGGTCCTTGTGGCAAATCAAAAGGTCAAGTCGATTTTGCATATCCTTACAAACAATTAGGTACATTTTTCAAGTTTGGATATGAGCATTTCAAAAATTCTAATCCGTAAATGGCTTCACTGGAAGCATGAATATACTTAAAAAAAATAGATTTATATAGATAGGAAAAATAAAAATAATTTTTTATAGTTTTTAGGATAAATTTAACGTTTTATGGTGCAGTAAGAACCACCCATCTACTAACCCTTGGTAGGAAAAATTTTCAATAAAACAAACGGTTGAGAACAAGGAGCGCAAGCGAAGATCATGAATGATAATTTAAGGTATGAGATCAAACCTTTTAATTTTATTTTTTCAAAATTTACGGAGGAATTGATTGATAAAATCTTGACTATGCTAACAAAATAAATCTCTCAACTATGCTCTCCTTTTTCACTTCGTGTGACAGGGAGGATCAGAAAAAGAAATTGTTTTGTTAGTATATCATAAAAATTATTTAGCTACTGCAAGACTTGCAAACCCGTGTGCAAAAATTCTCACCTCTGTAATGCAAGATTTTTCTACAAGATTACAAAAATGATGCGGTTAGATTTCTTCAAAGCATTGTCCCATCTTATATCTCATTCCAAGTTTCGAGTCCCCCAGATGTGTCTATAGGATGATTGATATAGTTGTTTCTTGCCTTTGCTTTTGCTGGAAGACATCCCAAAAGCTACAAGCCTAACCTTCAAAACCTACAAATCAAAAATCACCAGAACATTTCTACAAAACGCAATAGCATAAACACACGATTTTAAAATGCAAATTCTGAGCAAACGAGGGTGAATCTGAAAAGACTAAGGCATGAGATTTCTCTGGACGGGGTAAATTAGGTAACCTGTGCATGATTTTCTAGATTTTTAAGCCATTTAGGAGAAATCTGAAATTGATTTTTGCAAAAAACATAATTGCTAGAAAGCGTAAATTGTCTTGAAACCCAATTTTAAAATGAACTTTTTGTTGAAAACGTTGGTGAATATGAAAAAACTAGAACATGGGTTGTTTCTAGAATGGGATAAATTTAATAACATAGAAACCATTTGCTCATATTCCTAACCATTTGGGAGAAAATCACAGTTCTATGGGACCATGTTTGGTGACTACATGAGGAAAGAAATTTTTTTTTCTATGCACAAGGTTTTGCTGGCAATAACAAATTTAATTCACTAAGACTTCTAAACAAACAATGGCTCTTTCTCCTCTACAAAATTTCAACAGATTTACCCTCCTTACATCTTTGAACACTTGGAAGAAATTTCTAACTTAATGTTGCACCCACGTGTATACTTTTTTCGTCACGTGTTAGTGCAACCATGGAGTGATTCTGTTTTGAATGCTATGAAGTGTGAATACACAATCAATGAATTCAGATTTGTGGTTGATACATTAATGCAACTTGTGCCAGACATGAAGATAGCGACTAATGTGAGATGTGGATTTCCAGGTGAAACATAGGAAGATAATTTTGAGGCCACTATTAATATGAAGAATTAGAAAGGTCCCTACTTGAATATTTGAAACTAATTTTGGAAGAAATCACATTTGTAAATTTAGGCCGACGCGTTTCGAACCAACCATTGTGGTTCATAATCGGGACAAGATGAAAGATCAGATCATAACTGTAAGTTAAATAGAGAGTCAATGCATTCCAACAGCTATGTGGAAACGGCCAAAAAAGGGTTATTTTTTGACACGATAGGTAAAGGGACAAAATATTATAATTTATTATTTATTTTTATTTCACTTATTTATTTATTTATTCCAATAAATTAATAAATAAAAATAATACATAAATAATTATATACAACTAACATGACCATTCATTCCAGAAAATATAATTAAAAAAAAAAACATATGTCATAATTCTAGATAAAGGACAGCGATATTCAAATAAAATAATTTTGTCAAAAGGGAAGAAATAAATAAAAAGTAAAAATAAAAGTAAATTAACTATCATGGTTGTAAAATAAATTATAATTTTATGAGTAACGAAATTTATTTTTAATGATAATTATTTATTATTTAATTATTTCGGAACAATGGGAAAACACCATCTTTGTCCTGGATAATGGCGGAGCGGCAGGCGATATGCGGCTAGGGTTTCCTGGGTCGCGGGGCCTCAGCTGACAGTCCCGTGACTGTTTCTGCTGCAGCTATCTGACCTGGTCTGAACGGTGTCCAGCGCGCGTCTCGATCAACTAACGTCGCTCGGTGGGCAGGTAAGTCAGAGCCCTTGAGTTTTCTCCAAAATTTTCTTTGTTTTTATCCACTTGTTGCCGGCCTGATTGGAATGGGAGACCCAAGGGGGGGGGGGAGAGATCCCCTCCTTCCAAAATGTAGTAATAGGAGAAACAAGTTCAGGCGAAAATCCCCAGGCCGGAAAGGAAACCCATTTCCCAGTGATGGGTAACCTATGGCAGAAAAAGATGAGAGGAAAATGCCTTCCCAGGGCTCAAAAACAGCCAAGGTATGTGGTTCCAAACAACAAACTAGAGGAATATAGCTGTTACATGCGTGATCATGCCATAATATGCCGCTTTGTTGGGTATTGGCCTTCTGAACGGGAACTCTACAGATGGATCGATCAACGATGGAAACCTAAGGGCCAGGTAGATCTCAAATTAGGAGCCCAAGGCTTCTTTACAGCAATCTTTTCCAACCTGGAAGACAAAAACAGGATTTTTGAGGAGGGTCCTTATTTCTTAAACAATGTTGGATTGTTCATGAAATTTTGGGAAGAGAAGTACAACTCAGAAAAGGAAACTATGATGGATGCTCCGGTCTGGGTTAGATTATTTGGGCTTCCTGATGAGTTTTGGGACCCTGAAATCTTGGAGGGGATTGGCAACACGATAGGGAGCTTTGTCAAAACTGCAGAGATCACAAAAAGAGGTAAGTATAATGCTTATGCGAGGATCTGTGTTTACATAAATCTGGCAGAGCCTCTCCCAGACAATGTCGAGGTCGAGTATCATGATTCAGTCTGGAAACAGCCAATTGATTATGAACATATTCCCTTTCGCTGCCGTATCTGCCATGAATATGGCCACCTTTATAGGTAATGCCCTCTGAACAAAGATGAAGAGACTAAGAAGAACCAGGCAGCTCATCACCAAAACACGGTAAAGAGGGATGATTCGGAAAGAGGCTTCCAACAGGTAGTAAGGAAGCGAAAACAGAACAAGGAAGGACCGAAAGTCCAAACTCCGAAGAAGTCCAACCAAACAAGCAACCGAAATCCTTTTGAGGCACTGCAAACTGAAAACGAAGACTACGAAGTAAATCTGGAAGACGATGAAGATCCGGAGAATACTCCCATGGATATCACAGGGGAAGAAAAAGGAAAAGACTCAAAAAACTCAGGCAAGGAAACACTGGAGGAAAAAGAATCAGAAACAGAACAGGCATCTAGGATGGAAGTAGAAAACCCAATAGAAAACGAACCTGAAGAGGAAAAAATCATGAGAAAGTTACTCCAAGAATGGAAATACCTGGATAACAGATTCATTCCCGAAAAACAAAAACAACTGTATAAAGAAGTTTTTCAGAAATACAAAGAGAAAAAAGGAGAGCCCCCAGACAGACCAAATACAAATGAAAATGAGTAGGACAGTGAAGATAAAGGATTGGGCAATTCTGGCAAAATCAATAGGAAACGAGGCCGGAAAACAATGAGCGAGACGATCCAGACAGTGGGAGAGGTTTTGATAAACTCAGGTAAAGTGATACCTCTGTCGAAGGTATTTTTCCCCTCTTACAAAAAGTTTTAAATGATAGTCATCAGTTGGAATATTAGAGGCCTGAATAGCAGAGGTAAACAGAGACATATAAAGGATAAGCTGAAAAAGGAGAAGCCTAGTATTATGATCTTACAGGAAACAAAAATCTTGGTAACACAGTTAGAAGAAATTGTAGATAAAAGTAATCTCCCATATCAAGTGATCGGGCAAGATGCAATAGGGGCAGCAGGAGGTATTGCACTCTTGTGGAATCCTAATGAAATTATCTTAGACAACTGGTCCTGTATGAATGGATCTATCACTGGCCTAGGCAGGATAGTGGGCACTTCTCAACAGGTGATTATTACAGGGGTTTACGGCCCTCCCTCCCCGGGGAGAAGGGAGCAGTTTATAAATAGCCTCAAAATTATCCGTAGACTATACCCAGAAGCGGCCTGGATCATCAGTGGAGACTTCAACCTGATTAGATCCTTGGACGAGAAAAAAGGAGGACTTAGAAGGAGAGATCATTTCATGGACAGCTTCAATGACGTGATCGAAGAACTCAGGCTTGTGGATATTCAAAGTATCAATGGAGTCTACACATGGAACAATAGATGGGGTGGCAAAAACCAAATAGCTTCCAGATTGGATAGATTCCTAGTGTCGGAAGCCATCATGAAGCTGGATGTTTTTGTGGAAGCTAAGATCTTACCCTCTTTAGGATCTGACCACTGGCCGATTCGCTTAGAAATTGACATTAAGAGAATCCAGGGGAAAAGGCCATTCAGATTTGAAGCCTTTTGGCTAAGGGACCCTGACTTCATCAAGAAAGTTGAGGAATGGTGGGGAAAATGCACTAGTAACGGCAGAAGCAGGATGCATACGTTCCAATTGAAATTGAAATCACTGAAAGCCCAAATCAAAAAATGGAATAAAGAGGTATTTGGCAATATCCTGGAAGATAAACAAAAACTTGAAAAAGAAATGGAGGATATCCAACAGAAGATAATATTAGAAGGAAGAACAGAAGAAAGTGTCAACAAGGAAGGGATCATTCTTGGCAGATTAGAAGAACGACGGAAACAAGAGGAGATCCTATGGCGCCAAAAATCTAGAATAAAATGGCTAAAGGAAGGGGAAAGAAACACAAAATTCTTCCATCAAGCTATGATCAAACATAGGCAAGGAAACAGGATCCTATCAATTAAAAATAAGAATGGAGAGAGAGTAGTCGAACAGAATGAAATTGAACAAGTCCTGATGGATCACCACAAGGAGATCCTAACAGAACCTCCAGTTGATAGAACGAGAGCTATTCAAGAGATTTGTTCAGCTATCCCTCACTTGGTCTCTGAGGATCAAAACAAAGCTCTCATGCGGGCGGTAACCATGGAGGAGCTGGAGGAAGTTGTGAAATCTATGAAAAAGGGGACTGCTCCGGGTCCGGACAGCTTCACGGTGGATTTCTTCCAAGCGGGCTAGCACTTCCTGGGAAAAGACATTCTAGACTTAGTGGAGGAATCAAGGATTAATCAAAAGGTATGGCCTGCTCTCAATTCTACCTTTTTTGCTCTCATCCCTAAGGGTGATAACCTTGAAGAGGCTAGTGGCTTCAGGCCTATAACCTTGTGTAATGTTATTTATAAAATGATCACCTCTCTGATTGCCAAAAGACTAAAGCCTCTCCTGGATAATTTAATCTCGGCTGAACAAACTGGGTTTGTAGAAGGCAGGCAGATTCTTGATGGTCTTGTTGTTACTCAGGAGGTTATACACTCCTTAAAAGTCAAAAAACAGAAAGGAATGATGATCAAATTGGACTTATCGAAAGCTTATGACAGATTGAATTGGAAGCATTTGGAAACTGTTCTGGAACGATTTGGTTTCCATCAAAGATGGATTGCCTGGATTCATAACCTGATCTCCTCCCCTCACTTCTCTGTTCTGATTAATGGTTGCCCATCCAAAACTTTCAATGCTTCTAGAGGTATTAGGCAGGGTGACCCATTATCCCCTTTTTTATTCATTCTTGCTGCTGAGGGCCTTGGTCGCTTCATCAAACAAGAACAATCAGCTAACAGAATCAAAGGACTTAAAATTTGGGGTAACAACTTACCCTTAACCCATCAACAATTTGTGGACGACATAATGTTGTTTGGGGAACCAACGGTTAGAGAAGTCCGTCAACTCAGAAGGATCTTGGACCTGTTTGCTGAGGCTTCTGGGTTAGAAATCAATAAGGATAAATCTTGTATCTTTATATTCAACACAATAGACCAGGTCAAATCCCACTTAATCAGAATCCTGGGATTCAAAAAAGGGGTTTTACCTACCAAATATCTGGGCAATATTCTGGACTATACCTCTAAGAGAATGAAAAACTGGCAAGGAGTGCTGCACAAACTTAACAACAAGGTGGCAAACTGGGCCTTCAGAGTTCTGAATATTGCTGGCAGGATTGTTCTGGCAAAGTCGGTTCTTCAAGCCATCCCTATCTACCCTCTCTCGATTATGGCTGCTCCTCTAGGAGTTTGCGCTAAAATCAGAGAAATCAAATTCATATGGAGCGGATCCAATCAGAAGAAAAAATGGGCCTTGGTCTCGTGGAGTCAACTAACTGAAAGAAAAGAAAAAGGTGGGTTAGGCTTAAGGGATCCTGAAACTCTTAACAGGGTCCTAGGTGCCAAGCTGTGGTGGAGATGGCTTAGTGGTGGAAGTGATCTATGGAAAGTAATATGGAGAACTAAATATAGCATGCCTGTCTCTCAGGTTGATATCCTAAGATTTCAGGAGATCCCCAAAGGCTCTGCCATTTGGGAATTGGCCTCTCAAAACCGGGATCTGATTGGTAAACATACCTTCTGGGAAATCCAGGGTGGAGCGGAAGCCAATTTCTGGGATGACTGGTGGCAACAACGTGAAAGTTTGAATAGTATCCAGAACTTCCCCCAGATCCGTGGCAGAGTGGAAGAAAACAGAATTAAAGTAAGGGACTATTGGAAAGGTAATGACATATCGGAGGGATGGAGAGTCTGGGAAGATCCGACTGCTTGGGCTCAGGAGCTCTCTCCAAAGCTTCAAGAGGGGTACAGGAAAGAAATGGGAACAAGAAGAATTAGAGTTCGTCGGGGGAAAGACATCCTCCGATGGGGGAATTCTATGAAGGGGACCTTTACTTCCAAGGAGGCCTATTACCTCTTGGACTCCCAGAACAGAGGAGATGGTAATATCGATTGGAATACAATCTGGGAGGCCAACTGGTGGCCGAAGGTGACAATCTTTATTTGGTTGGAAACTAAAAACAAAATCTTAACCTGGGATCGCATCCAGAAAAAAGGATTTATTGGTCCATCTCACTGCTCTCTGTGCAGCACTGATACGGAAACTAGAGACCACCTGTTTGGCAGCTGCCCGTTCTCAGAGAAACTCTGGATGCTTGCCACACGATTGTTCAAAAAACCAGGAATTATCAGTAGGGAATTCAATGATTTAATTTTTAACTGGAATAAGGAACCCTTCGGTTGCCGGGTGATACAGAGGGCTTGGAATCTTTCCGCCCCCTTCATACTCTGGATGACATGGAAAGAACGCAATAGGAGGATATTTCAAGATTCCGCCAAAACTCCAGAGGTAATCTGGGCTCGGGTGTCCGAGAGCATAAGGGAGACCATCCTAGTTAGTAAATTGGCGGATGATGACTGGAAGGCAAGTCCGGAGGAGCAAGAAATCCTGAATAAACTAAATCTCAAGCCTGAAATGGTCCACTTCAAAGGCCCGACCAACCAGGATATGCGATCTCAAAGCCCTGAAGAGTTTAGATATCCCAGAGACCATTTTGTTAAGCTCAATTTTGACGGGGCCTCGAAAGGGAACCCGGGTGATGCTGGCTTCGGAGGGGTATTCAGAGATAGCAATAGATGTGTCAGATGGATTTATGCTGACTGGGGAGGCCAGATGACCAATAATGAGGCTGAGTTCTGGGCTCTTCACCAAGGCCTACAGATAGCCATCAGGAATGGTTACTTTAAATTGGAAATCACTGGGGACTCGCAACTTACGGTGGTCATTCTGCGGAGGCTAAACAATGGGCAGGGATGGGAGAAGGTGGCCAAGAGCTGGCGAACTGCCGGAATAGTTAAAGAAATCGCGGAGCTCCTCAAGCGTATCGACTATAAAATTATTAGTCATGTACGCAGAAAAGGGAATCAAGTCGCGGATTGGTTGGCCAATTGGGGTTGCAGAGGACGGGGCACCAAAATCGATAGCCAATGGAGGGCAGTGGAAGAAAATGAGGAGTGGAAGGCGCTGGCGGACCTTATCATGGTCGATCATGGGAAAAAACCCCATGCTAATACACAGATCAGTGAGCTGGCCTAGAAGGGGTCGATGGAGTTTTTGGTCGAACAATATGGGGCTATCGGGACCTGTAGTGGTCATCATCATGGCATCCAGGTTGATAATCCAAACCCTCGTTGGCAGCCCAATGACGACGAGCGGAGAGGTTAATCAGAAGTACACACACGAGCAGGTAATTAATGTCAGAACTAAGAAAGGCGATGGGGGTGGTGCACTTGACAACACTGCTACGAGGAGTAATAAGGATATGATGGCTGAGAGTAGAGACCTGACGGCGATCTACTGGCACCTCTTGGAAACCGATCCAATTTGTACCCTCGATGAAAGGCAATTGCATTATAACCGTGATAGGAAGATTGTTATGGCATTCCGCGAGGTCTTAAGGTGGAGAAACTCGGAGGCTCCCATTGTAAGGCGCCCGACCACTGTTACAATTGCGAGCAGACAGAGATATCCTCGGGACAGACCTCTGGATAGTATGGAGACCCGAGGAAAATTGAAACAAGCAGATTCTCGTCGGAAGGTGAGGGAAGATAATAGGAACCAAGAGGGCCGAGTCTCTATGCAGGAAGACCCGCCTTTCACCGTGGGGGAGATTGAGGATAATTCAGAGGAGGACAGGGTCCCGGAGGCGACGAGTGTCGGTGAACGCCATCCCAAAACTGTTGTGGCGGATGGGCAAGTTCAGAAACAAACAGAGCAGCGGAATTGTCGGGACTCGAAGACCCGCCACTATGGCATGAAAAAATGCTGCTCTCCGCTGCAGGAGGGGGAGGAGGCCCTGAAGGATGACCTGGGTTATCATGGTATGAGCAGTCGCAGGAGCCCCCAAAAGACCCCAATCGACAAGACTAAACAGCAGGCTAAGTCTGAGCTGCCTGAGTCTCAGAAGGCGGGGTGCCGCTGCTCTGACAGAAGGAAGCACAGTATCCCCTTTGACAATGAAGGAGCCCAGACAGGTAAACGAAGCAAAGGGCAGAATGAACCGGTGAAGGAGGAGGGTGAGTCCTCTAGGCGCTCGGGCAAAGGAAGAAAGCCCAGAGAAACCATCAACCGCCGCGTCCGTCGGGCTGAACAGGCCTTTATTCATCACTCTCACCCGGGTGTGCGCAGAATTATGGACTTCCTTGAAGAGGAAACCTTGCAGAACCATTCGGATGAGGAAATGGGTGACCTGGAATTTCTCCTCCACGATCCTGGGCATACCAGAGGTCGGATGTCTCTCATCAAGCAATCTCTGCATATTTACTGGGTTATGAAGGGGCTTCTTGCCAAGGCCATGGAGCATGTGGCCAAAGAAATGGTAGAGCTGGCTCTTGGGGATCAAAAGATTCGCAGGGAGCTTAGTTATCTGCGTATAGCTATGACCAAGCAGGAAGAACAGCTGGACTCCATCCAGAAGATGTTGAACCGTGACCCTCCTGAACCAGAGGAAGCTGCAAACAAGCAGAACGCTGGAGACAATGACTAAGTTTTTCTTATGATTAAATTTTGCTTCTGGTTTTCTGGTTTTTCTTCTATTTATATGCATGATAGGAACAATCAGGACAATCAGAACAATAGTTTTAGCGTTAGTTATAAGAAGTTTCAAGACTGTATAGTTCTTATAGCCAAGTCTAATAGGCTGAAAACTTATTATTTTTGGATTGCTATTAAAAACTTTAGATGGTGTTATGTCCCGGTTTCCCCTCGTGGGCGGGCTTTCGCTGTCCTTTTTGATATTTTGTAAAGCCTGATTGTTCTTAGTAATAGAAGGAGTACCACCTTAGTCTACAAAAAAAAAAAAAAAAATTCGGAACAATGATTGAGTCAGAGGGAAAAAAAAATATAAAAAAATTGGTTATAAAGAAAAACAACTATCATGGTTATAATTTAATTTAAAATAAATATTATTTAAGAAAAAAAAAGGATGAGGCTAAGATAAAATGGCCGGAATCAAGCAGCTACTGATTTTCCAAAGCCATCACAGAAGCTTGAATTTGAAAGATCCCTACATCTGAAGTAATGAAACAAACAACAATAATTTTCAAAGATTGAATAAAAGAAATCATTTTATTTGTGCGGGAAAAAAAAAATCAAATTGTGGTGATTAATACATGCGCAATCAATTTATTGAACCAATTTATAATGAGAAAAATACTTGCAAAATTTGCTTGAAATAAAAAAAAAAAATAAAATAAAAATAAAATAAAATAAAATAAAATAAAATAAAATTGTACAAGTACCTTCATAATTTTTGTCGCATCAAATATTTTTTGACAGCTTGTTATTTTTGCAGCACAAATGACGATTCAAATCATGGCTTGCAACAGTTGGAAAATTGTTTAGATGATTTATGAACATTTCGCATTAATATTGTTGCTATGTCTTTTTCTATGAAGTTTTAACTTGCAGAGTATAACAAATCTTTGTGATGTCAATTATTTTACTGAGCACAGTGCATAAATTCATCCAACAACAAGGATTTAATTTAATTTTCATGGTTATTTATTAAAAATGGATTGTTAACAATATCATGAATTGGACTGAATATAACACTTTTGGTTTTCCTTAATCTGTTTTATTTGATATTTACATTTTGCATAAGAATCAGAAAGTAATTTGGCCATTTATGTTTTAACACACTTATGTTCTTTATGTCAAGCATTTTTCAGGTTTGGGATGATCGAATGACCATTGAAGAAAACTAATTGTGCGCACAAACGCGGTTCAAAGGACCAATTCCATGAGAAACGTAAGAACAAGTCCATGTCCATATCCACCAAAACCATTACCTTTCCTCCATTTTGAATTATAAATCCAACCAAGCAATTCAATGTAGGCCACAGTCATTTTTCTCAAAAAGGCTCAACTGTTCATTTTCCTTTATTCGCACACTTTTTGCCTGACCCACAAATAAAATCAAGAAGCTCACTTGCGTGCTTATTGGCCATTATCAATATTATTTTCCATTGTCATCTTCCATTTTCATTTTTCATTTCCTTTCTTTTTTCATTTCACAAATAAACCCAGCTTCAATGGAAATTATTGAATCCATAGTCCCTTGAGTCTAAAATCCTTGCAAAAACACCTTGAGGCTTGCATGCCTTAATGGAAGGTCCTCATGACGACGAATAATGAGAATACATCAATATCCCTTGTTCATCAGATCTTCTAGGTACTTGAAAACAACAAAATTATTCGTACTTAGCAAGATGTGTTTGGGCATCTTGGCTCTCATTGTCATTAATGGTGAAATTTCTCGTGATGACTAGTATCATCCATCAATTGCCATTAAGTCAATACTTTCCTACTGTGTTCGACAGCGGAACATTTATTCACATAGCGGGAATTGTTCCAATAAGTTTTGAAGACATGAATATTATCATTTTCAGAATTTTGGAGCAAATGTAGAAGATATGCAGCTATAGAACTAGATGGCAGCTGCAGAATCAGAAAGAAGATGCAGAATCAGATGACATCTAAAGAATAAAAAAACCATTGCGGAATTAGATGGCAGCAACAAAATGAACACTATTCCATAGTAGATTCAGCAAATTTTAATAAAAATAAATAAAAGTCATCTTGACTCTTTTCTTCATGATTTGTCAAACCACTTGAAGAAGATTATGATCAAAATTTTGTAGCCACCACACATGCATCTCGTCCATTTCTAAAGGGTAATTTAAGGTATGTCATTTTCTAGCTTTTTACCATAAAATTCCTTGAAAAGCTAGAATGATAATTTTTGGAAAAAAAACATTTCTCTTCCTCATCTCATAAAATTTCTAATATCATCAATTGGCGGGAAGACATTCATATTCATATTTTTCCATATTCATATCACATTCAAAAACCCACATATTTTCAAAAGATATTAACTATTACATTGTTGTTATGAGCATACAAAGACTTTTCAAAAGTACTAAAAAGATAATTGGATACAAACATAGTCATCGTTGTCACACAAGAACCAACTATGATGCAATCAAATAAAGATATACTTTGCAACAATAATCAAATTATCATTATGCAAAGTTCAAAGATAAAAAATGAACACAACAACAAAGTATGGTTGTAACACAATAACCAACTATGTTTCCATTCAACTAAAAGATTTTATAGAGCTATGAATTTATCAAATGATATCATGCAAAGTTAAGCCAAAGCTCAAGGATCAAAAAAGAATTAATGTAATATATTGCATGAGGACATGCAATAGCTTCAATTGAAGGGTATGTTGGGCCTTGAAATTGTCATTCACTTACATTACATTTTCACTTATATTGCCATATTGTCACCTTAACTCCACCTCTATTTCATTACATTTACCTCCATTTCATTACATTTACCTTATCATTATCATTATTGGGTCACATTTACATTTTTCCAAACTTTATTAATTCTTATCATTTTTAAGTGAATTTATGGTTAAAAATTAGAAAATAATGTGCATATGCTTATACCTAAAAAGTGGGATGAGATTGTTGACATGTATAGGTCAAAAGGAAGTTTCTAAAAGACCCTTATGTGGCCTCCCAAAACCAAATTCGAATTTGAGTGCAGAAGATCATGGGATCATGAGGATATGTGTCTCATTTCCTATTTGTATTTAAACTTTAAGAAGATATGTGTCTTATCATTTCCTATTTTGATTATAACTCTAGAGATATGCGGAGAGATTCGTGGACTCTCATTAATGAGATAGCTTCTCATATTTTTGTATAAATATGGGAAGTTTTCTCCTATCATTTCCATGTGTCAAATTGGATTTATGCTCAAGCTTTGAATACAGTATTAGATTGTGGCACCTTACTCATGAATGTTCCTTAATTTTTACTTGGTTTTGCTCACATATGGAGCATCTCGATTCACCATCTCTCACACTTTTATATCAGCTACCTAAACTGTGTGAGATTTAATTGCTTTTATAGATTAAAGTTCATTTTCTTTCTTAGTATTAGTTTTAGAATGACTGTGTAATATTTTCTTATCTAAAAACATTTCAATAGGAAAAAATTATGTATTTTCCAATTGGATTAAGTATGAGGCAACAACTCATAGTTATTTAGTTTCCTTTCATGTTTTTTATTTAATTTATTAGATCAAACTATAAATTTATTGTATAATTGAATAAAATATCAGGCCAAGAAGGTGACTTCAAATTGTGTGATTGAATGTTCAACCTATGCAATCATTGAGCTTTACTTTTTTGTGCTTTTATATTTGCTTTTAAGGTCCTCGTTTAATTGCACTAACCGATATTCCTAAAGAACATTCTAAGAAATTGATTTAATCATATTTCAATATTAAATGCTTGAATATTTAATACATGCAATTACTGAGTTATTTTCTGCACACTTTCCTTGCTTGTCTAGGACATTACAAGTTAAAGTATAAATAGTTTCTTACACATCATCTCAAGAAGGTAACAGTTCATAATTGAATGTTGGAGTAACTAAGTATATACCAGTTGTTTTTTATTTCATAAGTTAGTTTAATTTCATTTTGATTATCTCATTTCATAGATTAGATGAATTGGAAATCATTTTTTTGCAGTTAGGTTGATTTACACTGAAAGACAATTTCTACCGCATACAGAGCACGCATGCTTCACAAGTTTACGAAACCCCTAGGTTGAAAAATTCAATGACAAACAATCACTTTGCCCCAACAATTATTTCAATCAACTGACCCACTACTAGAACTTGGAGGTGATACACTCAAAATGCCCCCTAGACTAGAAGACTATGTACTAGAAATCAAGAATACTCTATTGTTAGGCACTTCACCCCCCAAAAGAGGAGTGGAATCAACCAAAGATTGCACTGGATCAACCAATTCATCAACCAATGGTTGATTAGACCGTTGAGAAGCCATAAAAAATTTAGGAGTAGAAGAACCGTTAAACCTAAAGCATAACCTTTGTACCACTAAAATGATAGGGCACAAATGAGCAAGATGGTATCCCTTACAATGCCTAGGTTTCTGATCAACAGCCATTCCGCCAACATGACTAGAATTGGTTGGTGGAGAGTCCCCAACATGAATCACAATGGTTAGTGACTCTTTCCCAAGAGAGATAGGACTTGTGCCCCCCATCCTACTCATAAAAGCAGGTGAGTCAATAGAAATATGACTCACAGAGGTAGCTGACCCATTGCTAGTATGACTTGTACTGACTAGAATTATGCCCCTAGTCCTACTCACATAAGCAAGTGAGTCAACATAAATATGACTCATAGAGGTAGGTGACCCATTGCTAGTATGACTTATAGTGACTAGACTTATGCCCCCAACATCACTTGCAATGGCTAAAAGCTCATCTCCAACATAAATTGCATGGGTTGGTGATGATTCATGGATAGAAATATTATTCTTCTCCTTCTTCCTCTTTCTCTTCTTTTTCAATCTCTTATTACAAGAGGGAGGAGAAATAGGAATCCTAGATTTTTCTTTTGAAGAAGATGAACAATTAACACCCATTTTATGGCCTTGAAACAAATTAGTCATCTGACAATATGCAAAAACATTTGGAATATTCTGAGTTGACCATAAACAAATTAGTAGTCGAACATTCAATCCATGAATATTTAAAGTGGCCATCAAGGGGGTACCAACATTTCTAAAGAAAGGAAAAGCACAAGGATCCCTTGATTGGATTCCATAGGAATATTGGTCATACCCAACTTATACGTAGATCATTCCCTTACAGGATCGTACAAATTACTTTCAAAGTAAGAGAGATGCACGATCAAACCCTTTCCCTTAAGGAGGCCATTCCACAACTTCCAAAAGAAATATCAAAATTCTTTCAATACCAATGGAGTGGTTGGTCAGACACTCAAAATATAAGATCCAAAAGTGACATGACAAATCCACCTAAAGCCAACTAAATAAAAAGAGAAAAGAGCACTCCACTATAAAGTCCCTAAAGATGCAACCAATCAAGAAACTTCCAAGTATTTATGCTCATCTTGATGAGGACCAGATATCAAAATAAAAGTGAAGTAAAGGACCTTCCAAAGATAGTTTAGGATCATTATGGCCCAAACCTAACATCAAAGGTAACCATAATAGTTACGCTAACCTCCAGACAAAAGCCTTTACTGGTGAAATTACACTAACTTTGCACGAAAATTCTCCAAAAGTACTATGAAAGTGATGCAATGTTTGCATTAGGTACCATAGGTATTCCCCCTTGCAATCACCTATGTGATCCCTAGTAGTGGCAGCTAAATTCACCAGTTCGTATTGGAAGCCAGGCGGAACCATCTTTGGTCAGGATCTAACAAGTAGGAGATGGGGTATCTCTCTTTGCTTCTTTCACTTACCCTCGTGCTTAGCTCCCACAAGAAAAGAGATTTCTCAGACAACTTAACGACATTGTATTTCACTCTTTTAATCAAATTATATGTTTAAATTCAGAGTGGCCTTTGAGAGTTAACTCTCCACACACCTATTCCACGACCCTAAATGACCTAGACTAGTTGATGTATATATGACAAATTAAAAAATTCTAGTTCATTTTAATTTTAGCGCTCAATTTTAATGGTTGTTCTTAAGTCATGTGTAAAATGGAAGTGCAACTTATGATGTTATTTGGCGCAAGAAAAAACCAATAGAAAACATACCTACATGCATATGTAACTCTTTTTCTTCAATGAAATATATTTCTACGAAAGGTTCTACGAACAAAATAAGAAAGAATTTTTTTTTTCTTTTTCAGAAAACATGCTCACACACTCAAAATCTACAAAAGGACTAAAAATTCTTATAGTGCATCTATCCTAATTCAAACTAAAAATTCTTAATGCAATATCCTAAGGATTTCTCTTAAAGAAATGAAATGTGTTTCTCAAAAGGATCAAGAGGCTAAAAACTGACAAAAACAAAAAACGAATTCAATAAAAAACTTTTCCCCAAAATCAAGAAAATTCAACCTAATGAAAAGACTTCACACTTGCTCGAAAATGATAAGAAGACCAAAAAAAACTAGAAAGAAAAAGAAAAGCAAAAAAAAGGATGTTTTTATCTTTTTTATTTTTAAGGGCACAAAGAGTTCCTTAGAAAACAAAACTACTAAATACTTCAAGATCAAATTTGAGCATAAAGAACCTAAAATTTCAAAAGCCATAGGAATCATTAACATGATAAGACTCAAAGTGAAAACTGGTTGCAAACTAAAACAAAATGTTCTGAACAACAACATACAAACTCCAAAAACAATGAAAGATTTCATAAAGACAAAGAAAAACTTTTCAAGATTGCAAGGAGTACCTTCTCAAAAGCCAAGAAATAACAAAATATGGCAACTTTCAAGAAAGCAAGGCAAAAAAATGTAAAGGATGGGTTATAAGTGAATTGATACCAATTCCCTATTCCAAAAGCTCAGAATAGGCAAGAACTTCACTAAGAAGCCTTGAACCCAACCAAAAAAAACTAACACTTCGCCATAAAGAAAACCCTAGGTTAACTATGTTTCTCCACCAAGAGAGATAGGAAACTGAAAATTTGTATTAAGCAAGACTCTTCTAGACAGTCAATGACTAAAAAAAACAAATAAAAATCAAGCGAAACCCTTTACTGAATTCATAATTTGAAAAATTCATTCAAAACTAAGTATACTCAACTGTGGAGTGACAAAACAATATGTATATGTGACTCTACTCAAGGAAATACACGTATACATGTGTTTCTTTGGAAAACAATGTGTGTGTACCTAATTGTGTGCATTAGAAATCACATGTACAAAACAAAGAAAAGAAAAAATAAAACTTCGGGCCTGATCCATAAGATCCAGCTTTCTTCCTAGATTTCAAACAAGTCAAGGATACTGTAAAATTCAAGAAACCAAACAAAGAAGCCTCATATCAAGAGAGAAACAACCCAAACAAGGAAATACAAGATTGTATTCCCCAGTAGAGTTGCCAATTTGGTTACAGGATAAAATACCCAAGGGCCTAAGTTGAGAACCCTAACAGACTGAATGCATACACTGACAAGAAGAAAGAAAACAAGCAGTGCTAATGCTTAAACTACTAAAGTGGGATGACAAGATAGTACCTGTAGGTCCTATGTTTAAGGATGTTCCCATAGGGTCCAAACCCTCTACTTCCTCCAATGCTTCAAAACCTGTAACACATTCCAGAAAAGAATATATACTAGCAGTAGTTCAAATCATGTTCAATATATGAATCTTAGACAACATAAGTATATGAATATAAACCATTAGATCATACATAATTAGATCATAACATGTGTTAAATCATAAAGATCATAACTATCAGGAACAAGACAAAGCTTCTTTATTGATGTTTGTAAAGAATGTGGAAGAATACAACCTGATTCAACCATGGACCTAAGTGAAACATTCCTCTAGATCCATACATCCCAAGCCTCAACAATCCTCTTTCAAATGCATGCACATAGATGCCATATAAAGGAGATGTACATCTGTATGAGGAAACAAGGGTTTCCTATAGTTGGGAGTGGAGGAGGCACAGGGATATATCAGACTCGATTAGGGACCAATTGGATATAATATCAATATCCTATCTTTCTTCCCATAAGGTGTATTTATGTCACCCCAAAATAGTTGTTTTAGTTGGGATATATTTAGGCCAGGGGCTCCTATATGTGGGCTTTCATTGTAACCTGTAAACCCCACCCACAAAATTGGGATTTTATATTTTTTTAATATTTCAAATTATATACGTGGGTTGGGCATAGCTAGACCCATGTTTGCACATGCTTTTTGAAGGGCAGAGTCGTGTATGGAATTTAAAATAATGTTTTTTTAGTAAATGTACCAAGTCTGAATGGAAAGGGCTTCCCAAGACTATGACTCAGGGCATCAAGTATACCAGGGTCATAAATGATGTTGTAAAAAGAATGTAATTGATTTGAAAATGGGGCGCTTAGGCTTCTTTTCTAACTTACAAGAACCTCTCCCACTTCCAAACCTTTAAGTATTCCCAAGTCTTATTGATTAACCAATGCGGAATTAAATATGTACTTGAACATAAGCTATATGTTGGTGTTTGTTATTAAAACTATTTGTGCTGTAATTTAATGTGCTCAAACTGATATATAAATATATATAATAGTAAATAAAGCAGCAGATACAATGCAACAGCAAGCAATCACAGATAACAACAATATTAATTAGGATTTCACCCACAACTTTTGGGCTACGCTTCCGTGAGCTCTAGTCAACTCGACTAGGCTCTCTGGGATTATGGCAAAGTCCTTTTTACAAGCTCTTAGCTTAACTCCATTGTTTTACACAAAAACAATGGGTTTAGGCACCATTTCATCACTATCTCTTGAAGCTCTCGATTTTTTTTCTCTTGGCTCTCACTCTCGCTCTTGGCTCTGTCTCTCGCTCATGGCTCTAGCTCAGGCTCTTGGCTCTCTGGTCTGGCTTTTGGCTCTAGCTCTAGCTTTTGGCTCTCTGATTTGGCTTCTCTGAGGTCTTAGTAGCCCTCTTCAGACCCAAGCGACTGTCTCAGCAACCTTCTACTCTCTATTTTTCCACTTAACCTCCAAGTGGCTCCAAGGCTCCCTCAACTACCCTGTGTTATCTGCTAAATCTCTGTTTAGCAAAAGAAAAAGCCAACAATGCCCTCTGTCTCCAACATTCATGGATTTTTAAGCCAATCAATGTTCTCGGTTCATTTTTCCTCTCGGGCTCTCTATCTTCCAGTCTTAGTTCCCTCAAAGCCCTCCTATGAGCATTAGAAATCATTTCTAAGCGCTTTCAGGGATGGTGGCCACCTATTCTATAACAGAAGGGGCCATCATTTATTTGAAATCCCTCAAATGGTTGCTTTATGTTAACACAAAGAAATGCATTCAAAACTGTGAAAATCTGTCAAAAACACTATTTATTGGACTTCAAAAGTCCTCAAATCTGGTCTATACTCCTATCAGGTCCACCCATAATCGTTATCATAAGTCGCAATGCCCATTCTGTGGCTTCCCTTTGTATTTTATAAAAATACATTAAAACACTCCAAGATCTAGCAAAATGGTCTGATGGCGTATTTGAAATATTACTCATTTTAATTCTCAAACCCCTTCAGGTTCGGGTTTCATTGCATCAGCGCATTCCTTCGCTTTTCATTTATTAAATGAAATATGTGAAAATACATAAAAAAAATGCCTTTGGACGGATTTCAAAATTTATGGCATATCATTTATAATGCTGTTGTGTCTGGATATTGCATCAGATATATATATATATATTATATTATATATATATATAATATATATATATCATCACTCCTCTGTGTAGCTCTGATGCGATATTGTGATGCGACTTGTCTCAATCGCATCTCGCGTAAGCTTGAGGTCTTTCAATATGGTATTTCCTATGCCAATGACGACTGCGATCTACTGATATCGATGATTGCAATACCGCATTGGCACATTCCCATCACATGTCTACCTCCGATTTCCTCTGCCTATCATCACCGATTTCAAATTTGGAGAGCAGAGCTGGACCATTGATTGGCTAGATCCGACAACTCCTATTCATTGTTGGTTTAAGCCTCTGATAGGCCTCTATTTGGTTATTTCTTTATGTTTTTACCTTCTGATAGTGGAATGTGATATTTCCAAAACTTCTCTTTTTGCGATGGTTTTTGGATTTTTAGAAGACTTTGAAGACTTTGAGGGTTTTTAGGACCCAATCTTAGGGGATTTTGCCTATTTTTCCTTTGGAAAAGGGTAGCTTCATTTGGTGATAACTTTTGCATCCTAAGTTACTTTTGACCACTCACGTTGCAGTAGATTCAGAATGAGATGATCTCTACAATGGGGCTAGTTCCAGGAACTTCCTTGGACTTCCATTTTCTTCAATGATGAACACTTAGACTTAGGAGTCTATCCAAAGTCCATTTTGGATCAATAATATCTTTGATGTACCAATGTTATATTACACAAGCTAATATTTGTAGTTTATTAAATTACAATATATAGGTATTCATTTGAGATGTTTCTCATAAATACCATAATCGAAAATTTCTTTGGAAATAACTGTCAGAATCTAAAAAATTAATATATTCAACGAGTCCATTTCTCACCAACTTAAATAGGATTCTCTACTTTCTCCACCCATTTGGCTATCAGAACTTTATTAGAAGTATCGGTTTATGTCCCCGAATAACAATCTTCCAAAAAATGTATATAAGATACCTAATCCATTAGTCACGTATATCTTGTTGTTTTCGATTTGGAAAAATGTTCGTCTCATAGTAACTCAGACAAGAAAAACTTAGTCGAGTCAAAATTTGAGTTGACCTGACTGGATCATTGGAACTCATTTGGTAGTTGAGACGATGTCAGAGTCAATCTGACTAGATCTGCATGACTATCTATTGGATCATTGGCACTCCCTTCTATCCGCAGACCACAATTAGAATTGGAAAGTCTGATCGGGGAAGGTTCACCACCTTACACTGTTCATGTATGCCATGAGAAATGGACCATATGTTCACCATGGAAATCGTGTCAACCGAGACCCATATAAAACTTGCAATTGGCATGATCAACCACTAGGTTCAATCGACGAGTATATGATTTTTTTTTGTTTGCTCAATGTGCTCCATGCATACACATTCTATCGATTACTCAAGTTTTTCTAATATAGACCCAATTAACTAGTTCATTGATAGATAATCACCAAAGCTTAATGTAGTTATATCAATTCCAAAAAAAAAAAATTAACAAGAAATGATACAAACGTACGTCGATCCTTCTTGATGCCATGATGTTTCAATTTAGTTCATTGTCAATGTCAAATGATAGTGGGATCCCATACATATATGAGAATTGTTTCCTACCTCAATTAACCTAGACATCCACAAAACTAATAAAGGTGAATCATAGTCAAACAAACTCTTCCTCATTTTGAAATTTATCCAGGAAATCACTAGTAATTTAGGTTGACTATGTTGGTCATTCCCTTCCCATTGTCATGATACAATACCCACAATAGTTGAGCATTTGTATTCCTTCAAGATTGTAATGAATTTGCGATATTAACGCCGTCCATTAGTTGTTGTCTAAGACTAAAAGAATTTGTTAAACTTTAAAAAAATTAAAAATTGTGGAGGAGACAATTCATGTTCTCAATATTATGAATTAGTTAAATAAGAACAGTGGGGACATCAACACTAAATGACTATAGTGAGGCTGAACTAAACTAGGCTAATTGAAACTGAACAAGGACAATTGGATGGATGGTTTTGACACCTAGTAGGTGGTTGGAATTAGATTCTCCAATACCCCCTCTTAATTTCAACCACTAAAAAAAGTTAAACTAATATGAAAGTCAGTCTATGTCTTAGCTAGGCTTATAATTTGAAAATTGAAATCAACAATATTTACTTTTCTTCCTCTCTTCTTCCAGATCTAATAACATGTAAATTGATTCAGCTTTTTCTTTTTTTTGTATCATTCAAACCTCAATTTATTCATTTGTTTTTGAACACCTTCTATTGTTCCAGGTTTCCTAAGCATGTCCTAGAATTCTTCAAAAAATTGCTTGTATGGGGACTACTGCCACATGCATCTTTTGTTGTGTGATATTGATTATCAATTTGCAGCAACATAAGTTTATAATAAAAAACTATTTCTTCATGACTCTAATCCTTGAAAATTTGATTACTTTGTTCATCATCCAAGCTATCTTCAAGGTTAATTTATGCAGTTTCTATGTAGCCTTTATCAAGGCATGGTGTTCTAAGCCATGCTTCAATAAAATTTAACTCCTCTTCATAATCATTTTCTGTACCTGCACACTGGAAATCAATGCTAGAATTGAAAATATCTACAGAACCACATTGGTTCTGTTCCTTGTGCTCTCTAATGAGATATTTTTCTTCTTCCTCTTCCTTCTCTGCCTCTACCTCTATATCTGTCTCTATCTTCTCTTTGTGGGCTTCCTTCTTTGCCTTTGTCTCTATCTTTATCTTTGTCTCTTCCACTTTACTAACATGTGCTACCACAAACAGCTTGTCTTCTACTTGGTTTTTAGATTCAAGTGGGCTTCTCTCATCGAATAACATCATTTGGATATGATGTCTTTTTACATCATCCACAATCATTAATCTTTCGGCAACAATTATTAATTAAAAATTACATCAAGAATAATAATTGCTTGATTTGCCATAACATTGACTACTCCAATGGAAGGTTCATTGTTATGAGCAAGATTTGTTGCTGGTTTCACCAAATCTTCATCCCTTTACAGTTGTGCATAGTGGGATTCACGAGTATATATGTGATCCTTCTCTTCTTCTTCCATAATGTTTTGACATTCATCATCCACATTTGGATGAGCACAGTGGGATTCAATAAAAAATTTCTCTTGTTGTAGATCTACTGTTATAGATCCACCTTCATCTTCAACTTCGATACTCCCCCTTTCACCAAAATCCACTTTCATGGGTATGCTAGACTTCCTTGGCTATCTTGGCATCTAAAGTTAAGTGAAGAATGATGTTCTTTTTTCGTTTCACCTCCAAATCTAAAATTATCTCAATGATCTCATGTTGTCACTTTAACCTTCTTGAACTCTTGGCTTTTCCTATTTGTTGAGTGTTGATTCACTATGATTCAACAAGCTAATCTAACTTCAAACATAGGGACTGCCTACAATAAAAGAGAACTTTGTGGTGCCTTCTTTGTTGCTTAACCTCTGGCTCTAATAATAATGTGATAAAATATGATGTTCTATTAATTAAGTGGCTCTCCAGGTAAGATACTTGTAGAGTGCCCAAGCACTTCACACATATACACTGTGTACAATCAAGAGAACAACCTAGTATAAATAGGCTTTCTTACAATTAGGATAGTTTGAACCAATCCCTAGATATTAGGATCTGAAACCTAAAATTAGAGACTCAATCCTATCATCATTATAATAGTAGTCTAAGTTTAGCTTTCTCCATTATCTCCAACACTCCCCCTTAATGGAGAAAGGGTACTAAACAATAACATACGCTTGTTGGTCTAGTCTCAGCTAGGCTTACAATTAAAAACATGAAAAAACTTGGTAACAGAGTTTTCATTTTAGTCTTCTTGCAGTAGAGCCCATACTTGTTCATTTGTCGATGAGGCTTCATCTTCACTTACTTTGCCATGAGGTAGTGTTGAATCTTCACCTCATTTCTTCCCCTCTGAAGGGAAACTTGAATTCCTATTCTTGCCCTTTTCAGAATTATCACAGGCTGGATAAGTGAATTTTCCTTCTCACTATTTCTGGTGTCAACTATTTAAATGCCAGCGATGATGCCTTCACCATTCATTACTGCAACATCTGTGTTGATTTCATAGAGACGCAGTGTTTCAAGCCATGATTCAATAAATTTCAATTCTTCTTCAAACTTAGTACCTTTTTCCTTGTTGTTGTTTGTATCATCTGCACACAAATAAATATTATTAAAATTATCACAATTTAATTTTTCTCCAGATTTTTTTTATTTTGCCACATATTTGCAATCAACTTCATCTGGCTCATCCCATTGATCTTCAACACTTTTTTCCTCTTCACATCCTTCTTGAAGATCAACTTCTGAATCTTGCACAACAAACTGTGCCTCTTGATTCTTGTGGTCATCAACAGAATAACATTGTTTTTCTAAAATTTCTTCTAACTCGAATATACAACCCATGCTAATGCCAAATGCCCACATGAGAAAAAGGTCATCATCAGAATTAAAAATATCTTCAAATAAAGACATGGTGTTAAAGTCCAACTTATCTCGCTTCAAGATTCTTTTTCGACTCCACACGGTCCTCTAACGAGCTCCAACAACCCCGTTACCATGTAGGCGAGAAACTTCTCCCTTTGGCAACTCTTCAACTATAGAACCTTGTAGACTGTGGCTTTTGTGCCATGTGGGTCTTAGTGCCCTCGGCTCTGGCGACTAGCAACTAAACAACCTCTCACAAGTTGGAAACGCTATCAATATCGAATTCTGATGCACATATTTCTGAAGATGGGTTCAAATCAACAAAAGAAAAATTGCATTTTCTGTGGCATATAATAATTTAGAAGAAAATTTTCCAAGTTGGTTTTCAGATCTCCAGAACCTGCACCTTCTAGGTTACTCAAAATAATAAAATTTCCAGATAATTGAAAATGGATGATCACTCGGAAGGACAAAAAATATCAGAGATAAGGTTCGCTGAAGGGGTTTTCCCCAATCTTGAAATTCTTAATGTATCATACTACATGAATATTCTTGGCATTGGTGAAACCTGAAAGATGTCTAATCCATGGCCTAGTTATATTATCCCAAAACAAGTAACAATATGCTTTATATTCCATCCACTGGCATCCACGATAAATTTCCAAAACTACTATTGAACTGTGATCCAGATAGTTTCCAGCGAATACTAAGTTACTTCTAGGGGACAAAAAGGAAAAGATCACAAAAACTTAGTAGCAATTAATTTGATAGAATATGGATGAATGCCAATTAGTAGTAAAATGGAAGAGTATGTACCATAGTATAAGACCTGATCCAATGTACCAAAGGATCTTCTGCTTGCAAAGTCTAGAATAGAAACCAACTAGAGAAGAAAAAAATGATGTTTATTTCCACATTTCTCTCACTCCCCTCTCTTATCAAACCATAACTTAAGTGCACCGCTGTCAATCAGAAATGCCATTGTTTCTTGATAACGAGAGACAGATACAAATATTCCATCTTAAATAAGCCATTTAAACGTTAAGAAATGGACATTGCTTCCTCGCATGCTCTGGAATCAATTTAAAAAAAAAAGATCCGGTGTACCACCGTTTAACTTCTTTGGTTTGAAATTGAACAACTTCAAATATCGCACCATGTTTTAGAGATCGTTAGCAGAGATCCTTTGACACGGGGACTGTCGCACTTCAAATATGTTGTCAAGAGAAAACACGCAGGTTGATCGCACAACTGTCACCTCAGCTGCTACACCATCGATGATCCACGACTCCGCCGGCAGACTCACCACCACGCTACCTCAACGGGTAGCATGAGTCCTACCACGTAGATGGTCAGCGCACTTATACGTGACGTCTCATGTAGATCTTTGTGGATATACACCTAAAATCTGCAAAGACTGAAAAAATAAAATATGTGTAGTCTCACAGTGGGTCTACGCGCTTATGCACCTAAAACATGCAACACCTTCGCTCACACTCTCCACCCTGAAGCTCTTATACCATGATAAAATACAATGTTCTATTAATTAAGTGGCTCTCCAGGTAAGATGCCTGGAGAGTGCTCAAACACTTCACACACACACTGTGCACAATCATGATAATAGCCTAGTATATATAAGCTTTCTTACAATTAGTATGGTTTGAACTACTCCCTGGATATTATGATCTGAAATCTAAAATTAGAGTCTCAATCCTATCATCATTATAAGAGTAATCTAAGTTTAGCTTTCTCCATTATCTCTAACATAATAGCTATAGCTCATGATAGGAGCATGTAAAAATATTAACTCAAAAATCTCAAATAAATTCTCTTTCTCTTAATCCCAAATAAATTCACTTTTATCACTCAAATATGCAATTTAAATACTTCACGACTCACACAAATTTTTTTTGAATGCGAAGAGAAAGAAAACAAATTTTAAAAAATATTGGCCAACTTTCATTTCATAAACATTAAAAACAAGTTTTAAAAAATATTTCCTAACTTTCATTTCATAAACATTTCCCCTTTTAAGATATCGTGCAACTTCTACACATTCCTTTTAATAATACCACCACACTTCAAAATATAATATAAATCTCTTTTTAATTAAAAAACTTTTGAAACCTTCTGCTTGCCTCATGAATATCTCACGAAAATATTCGTACTCCCCCTTTCTTTTTTGATTAAAAAGGTGTTAAAAAAATTCAAAAGAATTTCTTAGATCAATTATTCATGACTGCCATCCTTTGACTTTTGGTGGTCTCAATTGTTTCAATTTCTGTGCTATCTTCGATATTAAAATGAACACTGATCATCGAACAAACAACGTGGACATTGTGTGTATAGTACCTCGTGACACACATAATTTGGTAGTCAACGATCAACACACTTCGTGATGCTAAATGGCAGCGCTAAATCAATCTTCCACTCAGAGTCCTAATTTTTCCATTGAACAGTGTGTGCGATTTTCCATTGAACATTTTTTTTAATTCATTTTTTCTCTTTGCCCAACATTCTGTATCATCGTGGCCTTCTTGGCCTTTACGTAGCAACTGGCTACCTCACATGAGGTTTTTTCAAACTTCTAATTCTCTCTTAAAGTGTCTTACGGAGGATTTCTTTTCTCCTCATTTCACTTATATTATTTCTCATTCATTTCTCTTTCAGGGAGTTTTATGCAAATTATTTTTGGTATCATGACAAAAATTGAATACCATAGAGCAAAAATTTTCTCTTCTCTATATTACGAATCATTTCAATAATATTATGTTGGATGCATCAACATCAAATGATTGTAGTGAGGGTGAAGTAAATTGGAATCACTGAGTTTAAACTAATACACATGTATGAATGGTTTTCACCATAGTTACCAAATTATTCGAATTCGAATTTGATACGGAAGAAAATCACTCTATAAAATTCGATACGGAAAAAATTCGACACTATACATCTTACAAATACTTATATCTATCTATATATATATATATATATATGATATATATATATATATATATATAATATAAAAATCATATATCAAAATTTTATAAAAAAGATAAAATTTGTATAAGTTGATTTTTTTTCCAAAATAGAAGTTACTATTTTTTTATGTTTTATATAAAAGTTATTGATTCACAACAAATTTGCTATTTTATAATTTCTTGTAAGGTAAGAATTATTTTTTCTTAATTCCAATTTGTCATTTTATAAAATTTTCTAATATAGAAATTACTATTTTTTTTACTTTTTCCATAAAAATTATATTCTTTTTGTTTTTTTCCAATAAGAATTACCAATTTGCTAAGATAGAAATTACTTTTTTTCCTATAAAAATTGACAATTTTTTCCAATTAGAAATACCAACTTGCTTAATTCATTATGTGACTACAGAAGATTGAATACATAAAATACAAACTTGCTAATTCTTATAGGAGAATTTATAAAAGGTAATTGATCTTAGCATTAGATTTTCCTTTCTCTACATCATTTCAATTTTCCACCAGGGTTGCCTAGTTCCAAACTTGTTTTGCCCTTCCCTGTATTATTTTGACCAGGGTTGTGCAGATCCAAACTTGTATTCTTCCAATGCATCAACAAGGCAAAGCTGGAATTAAAAATTTCTTCTAATGCATCAACAAAGAAAAGCTAGAAAAATGATTCTTATTCAAAAGTTAAAGGGTAAGTTCAATGACCTATTTCCACTAATTCAACAATTGGAAAATTAGTTTTTTAAGTCATTGAAGTAACTATAAATTTTATTTTTTTAACAAAATAAGTAAAAAAAGTAAATCAATACTTTTAAATTAACATACTTACAACACGATCTTCTAAATTTATATTTTTACACAATTGAATTTGAAAAATTCTTATGTCTTTAGTCAACTACGTAGATTTGTATATATCAAACTTCCAGATCTATTTCCCTTATACCTTGTGTATGGCCATTGCTTGGTGTAACGAAATGGTGAGCACCAGTGTTGCAGCAATAATGTTCCAACTCCTCAACTAACTACTTCACTCTTACCAACCCGGTAATTCATAACAAACTTAGAAGCGTCAATGCTATAAGCACAAGTACTAGTTCTTACTGTAGGTTGTCACTTGGTCAACTGGCGCAAGATCACTAGAAGCTCAAGCCAACTTCTATGGATTCCAGGAGAAGCTTTATATATGATGAAAGGAGAGAAATATTACTCGACAGATGCTACTCTAACTACAAAAGGGAGAAAGACTGAAATGTAAAACAAACCTAGTAAACCCTAATTAACTAACTAATCCTACTTTTGCAAAAAGTACTATGAAAACCATGAAAGGAATGATATTACCTACTCAAGGGAGTAAACAACATCTAACTAAGCTATTTTTGGAAGTAAATAAGAAAAAAACATATTTTTGAATTTTTATGTACTTTTATGTGAATTTGACATGCATGGAATTTATTGTGTGTGGATGTGACAACAAATAGGTGGCATTGGAGGGTGGTTTGGGGACTTGATAGGATGTAAGATGGTGTGGATGGGTCCTAAGAGGTATTAGCTGGCCTTCTGGAGGCTTTTCCACATTGAGCTTTCAAAACAAAGCCTACAGGAAAATCTACAGGAGGACACAGGAAATCTACAAGAGGAAAACATGGCAAATACAAGATGCCTACAAGAGGAGGCCAAGAGTAGTTTTCACTATTTTGAGGGTGTGAGAGTGGGTGGAAAAGGTGGATAAAGGTTGGAATGAAGTGTTAGGGCACCTAAGGTCTGCCATGAATTACCGGGAGAGAGTAAGATTTGGTTTGCTCAAGTATAGAGGAAGAAGTTCTATGGGGAATGCAGGAAACTAAGGCAGAATCGAGGTGAGGTTTGGGTGATTTATAGGGAATAGATCAAATGGAGCATGTGATTGTTGATCTGTTGACCTACTGCAAGAAGAGATTTGTTTCAAAGGAACTGACAGTCAACCAGATCAAGCAAGCAATGAAAGTGCATCTAGAAAAATAGAGTTTTGCATCAAAATAGTCAAAACTATGATCTATGAAAGGAAATGCTGAGAGATGCTACAAGAAAGGAAAGCATAAAAGAAGACTCTTGAAAATAAAGAAGTGAGCATAATGAATAAGATCTAAAGCAAAGAAAAATTGGACTATTATCCTACTAAAAAGCTGCAAACACTAGAAGTCCTTTGAATGAGGAAAATTTGTGTTTTGGGGGCAACAAGAGGGTATTTACCTCAAATCATGGTCCCAAAGGGAGGAAGAGAGACCAAGGATAATAGCCTTTTGAATATTCTCTTTATCACTCTTTAACCTACTATAGAAAGCACAAATGGAAGCAAACTACTAAATCATCAAAAGAAACCTATTCTTAACCATAAAAGAAATACATCTAACAACAACCTAATCTACAAACTGGAATAAAACATACAAATACAAGTAAATAAGATCTTAGATGCTTCGATTGGGCCCTAACCCAAGAGCCTAAGCTTTCTGAGGTAACTCGGTGCTAGCTCAAAAAGGATTCCATCTTTATTTTCAAAACAATAGAAAGATTACATGAAACTATCACAAAATAATAAGCTCGAAGTTGAGCAGAGTTTACATAAGCAAAAATCCAACAAAAATCTAACCCTACTGAGGCCCTAGACCTCTCTACTTATACAAATGAAGCTACCAACAACTTCCTTAAAATCAGGGAGGCTTAGCTCCCAAAATCGAGATAATCATCAATCATCCTCCACTTTCTCGGTTGCCTTCTAGTGCATGATTCGACTGGTTGTACCCCGAGCTGAATGAAGGGGAATTCAAAATGAGGAGTAATAAATGAGGGGGGATTCCCTCCTATAAGTCCTCTCATTTTTCCACTTGGAGTTATTGCTGCCATTTTTCCATTGGATCCTTGACTTTGACCTCAAAATTCATCATTAATTTGCATTAAACACATGTTAGACCACATGGCATCATAACTAACTCAACTCATTCCATAAGCATAAATATAATAAGAAAATCATACAACAAGCTAAGAGAATGGTTGACTTCGCTAGGTTAAAAGGTAAAATGAGCCCATATAATTATCCATTTATGAGGCTCATCATCACCCCCTACTGAAGGTGTTACTCATCCTGTGAGCAACTTAGTCCATATCCTCATCTTTTATGGCCATGGTGGCCTCCCTAACATCCCAGGCTTCTGATGCAGTCTTCTCTTCTTTGTCATGGAATCCTGCCTTCCTGTCTATCTCTTCCCACTGCTCCTCCTCTTCTTCTTCTCTTCTACCTTCCAACATGCCTAATAGCAGTGTGGGATTTAGTTAGAGGCCAATGTAATTGACCTTCAACCTTTGCATGGAGCGCTTGTACATTGGCACTCTTCTTAATCACTCCTTCAACCTTATGGGGGGATGATATTCCCTGATCTGCAGATTGTGTGGTAATATGTTCCATCTTCTCATGCATGCATGCACACAATCATCTCCAAGTAACCTTTGCATATCCTCAAAAGTGTGCAATGGCTTGTGCTTGATCATTTATATAACTAGGGGCACTATAAGGACTATTGGGAGGCAAGTTGTGTGTGTTAATGAGTGCCATGGGATATGATGGCTTAGCTCTTATCATTAATCGCTCATTCTACTCTTTTATCATCGATCTTTTTATTTCTTCTGCCCTCAACTCTTTATGGTTCATCCATGAGGCCATGGCCATTATTTGGAGGTCCCCTAGCCTAGCATTGGGGTCCCACACATTCATGTCTGTTAGGGCCATGTTATGTAGGTAGAATTCTATCATCTTTGCCTTATCCTCTAATGTGCTTTGGTCACACAGATCCATAAACTGCTTGCAATCTTGGAAAGGCATTGTGCCTCTTTGTGCCAATGTCTTTATCTGGAATTGTAACCATTGGTCTTTGAGGTAGAGGCCATAAGATTTGGCTAGTGCTTTACATTGCAATGCCTCCAAGGTTAAGCTAGCTATGCATGCCAGTTGAGTCTCTTTCTCTTGCAGTTGCCTCCTTAACAATTCATTTTTAGTTTCAAGGTGGCTTCTTATAATTGCTTCCCTGTCTCTGAGAGCACTCAACTCTCTACCTATTTCTCTAAGTTTGTTTTCCATATGGCCAATATCCTCAACTCCTTTGGATTTAGCTATTTGCATCCACCTATGTGTTATTATTATTTCTTTCTCTAATTCAAAAAATAGTGGAATTGCAAAATTTTGTGGGATTATCCTTCCTCCCTCAAATAGATTGTAGTAGGAGGCAAGACTAGACTAGGGATCATCCTTTTCTCAAGATTTTGGGTCTCTTGTAGTTTTGATAGTGTCTCCTGTAGAATTGTCTGAGCCTCCTCTAAGACTTTTTTTGGGTCCTGTAGTTCAACCTTTTCTTTCCATGTGGAAGATCTAGAAGTCCCCCTTTCACATGTGATAGGTATCTTTGAAGGGGATTCTTTCCCCTTGGTAGAGGGTGAATCTTCAATTCTAATTGGCATTTTGGAAGAGGGCTTAGGTTTTCCTGTTTGGATTCTTGTGCTCTTCCTAGCCCTAAAATACATGGAGGCCCATCTTTTCTTCTTTTGCTTTGGCTTGATTGGTGTATTGAGGGTAGTGATGGTAGTTGGTGCCTCCCTTTCTAGAGTCTTAGGGGACCCTTCACCTTGTTTTACCTTTTCTACCTCTTTTTCTCCTCCTTTTATCTTTCTTTTGTCTCTTTTTGCTCTGCTTCTTCCTACTCTGTTTCTTGAGCTTTCTCCTCCTCTATTTCAGTTCCTTCCTCCTTCCTTCCTTATTCTACTAATTCACCAGTGGCTTCACTTTCTCCCCCTTGCTGCTCTTCCTCCCCACTACTAGTAGGACTAACGTCATATGTTAAGGGCTTTATGTCATCCTCAGCTGTCATGTTTCGGAAAACTTCCCATGCTATAGAGAGTGTAAATTTATAGAGGGATTCTTCCACTAGGATTTTGATTAACCCATGCTGAGCTAGCTGCTTTAAATTCCCTGCTTGAACCTTAGTTCTCGAGTCAATAAGGGACTGCAGGAGGAAGTAGGGGATGCTGAGCTTTTCAGGTGTGGGAGTGTCCATGCCATAATTTAATTCATGGAGGATTCTAAAGTGATAACCATAGAAAATGTTGTATCTCCCCTCACAGGAAATTTATTTGATTATCTGATAGGTAACCTCATCCCATGGATATGGTATGCTAGCTCTTCTAATGCCATTTTTATCCTCTAGAGAGGTTTCATTGTTTTGGAAGAAGTTTTTCTTGGCAGCTTGGCCAATTGGTTTCTCATCCTTACTCCAAGGCAGCCCAAGAGGAAGGGTAATGACCTTAATGATAAATTCAAGGGTTATGTCCATGGAAAGACCTATAAAGGTAACAATGTCATGAGTTCTCGTGTGGGATACCAAAGAGAGAGAAAACTCTTGGTAAATTTCCTCATCAAACCCTCGAAATTTCTCTAAGAAATTCATCCAACTTTCCCTTGTGAAGATGTCCACCACTTGTGGATGTGCATGGAGCCTAGTCGAGTTAGTGAGCTCATTTATCATAAGCCCTCCTGTCATTTTGTTTATACTCTTTTGGGAAACCAAATACGGAGATGGAGACAACAATTTTTGAGAAAAACGGAGAAACAGAGGAGAGTGTATTTTTTTAAATAAGCAGAATTTTTTTATGTATTTTCTCCTCTCCTCAAGACTTTATTTCCTCCTCAAATTGAAACAACTTCTTGCATAAATTGATATTCAATGGGGGAATGCATGGAACCTACATTCTCAGACCGCAAATCATGCTAAAACTCATGTTTTCTCCCTCCAAAACAGCTCACTTACCCTCCTGTAGAAGCATGTTATCCCTCCTATAGAATTCTTCTAGGTACTCCTGTATAAAATGACGAGAGCAGGAATATGGGAGATATTGATGGAGGACGATGGTTACGAGGCTCTGGGGGCACAAGGAGACTGTTGTAGCTGAGTTATGAGGAGAGAATGAAGGAAAAGTTGGTGAGAATGCTCGGGAAGGAGTACTTATTACCCTTTATGGATAATTCCAGTGATGGGGGGTGAGCTAGAAAAGTATACGTTGGCAATATTTGGACCATTGGTCCCCACTTGCCTTGTCATCATGGCCCCTCCTTGTAATCATCCCTCATTATTGCATCAAAGTTCGGACTTCCTCCACTACTTGTCCTTGACATCTTTCTTGAGTTCACTATGCACACGTGTGGGTGACATCTCAGATGAGTGGAGTCAACTAGATAAAGGTGGCCATGTTAACTGGCCACCTTTCCCTCACTCAACCTCGACCATATTGTTGCTTTTTCATGACTTCTAATTACACATGTAAATAGAGAAGCAAGCTAGTTACTTACCTGTGATCCAAATGTATTTGTTGTGAGGAGTTGTGGCTCTCTCGACTACATGCCTTTATTTCTTTTGATGCATGTTGTCTACTTGCTTATGTGTGGTTGTGACTTATGTAGGTTCTTCTCTAGCTGGATCTGAGCTTTAGGTGTCTTCTCAACCTTCATGTGTGAATTCTCCTGCTGTTGGTGCTGAGTTTTAATGGGATCAGCTGCTACAGGAATTCCTACAGGAACTCTTGTAGGTGTTTCTCCCCTTGAAACTTCAGCTTCATTCTGTGCTTCGAGCTTTGAGGATGATGCCAGAGGTGTAGATAGAGATGGAGAGGTGGTGAGTAAGCTTCAGGTGAGGTTGATGGTGTTGCTTCCACTCTTATTTTTTGCTTTTTTTCTTTTCCTAAAAGACGGTTTTTCCTGTGTTTTTGTTGGATAGGAAGAAGAATGATGTTTGGGGTCTGATGCAAGCTTGGAAATGATGGTAAGGATGTTTGAAGATTGTAAGAGGGTTTATAGGTTCTTCATGAAGCTTCCTTGTCCCTAAAACTACCTTTTATATCCATTTCTGGCTCTCCGTAATTCCTACAGGAGCCTCCTGTAGAAAACATAGTTTTTGAAAAAAAAAGCACAGTGGGGTGAAAGAAATGCCAAAAATGGTGGAGAAAAGTGTGGAGAAGGTCATATAGCTGCTGGTGCGGATGTCAGGGTTCCCTTGGCACCTTCTTCTGCTTCCTGTAGTCCTCCTGCAAACCTGCAATGCAAATGAAAATTCATTTTTTTCCCCTTTCCTTTTTTTGGAAAACAACTAGGGTGCCTCAGGGAGCTTTTCACCCTAATTGCCTGCCCTGGGCACCTCTAAGGGAGGTCTTCACCCATGGATCTTACTCTTTTTTCATTTTTTTTTTACATCACTGGGCCGCCTCAGAAGAGGTTTTCAACCCAATGATGGGACTCAAGCACCTCATGGACATTTTCACTTGAGTCCTTATTTTATTATTTCCTTTTTCTCTTTCTTCAGTGAGTGGGTGAAGTGGAGGCTAATACATGCTCCAGCACCATCACTGTCTTATTCAGGTCTTCAATGAACTCTCGTTTGGAAAGGGTTTTCTTGTAGACTTTCAACCGATGTCAATTGACAAGCATGAGGATGGCTTCATCATCAATGATTCTGACCAGAACTGAACCATTGTCATTACGTTTCTCCACAGTGTAGGGTCCTAGCCATCTTGTCTTTAGCTTGCCTTTGAAATCTTTGTATCTTGAATCATAGAGTAGTGCCAAATCCCCCTCTTGGAATTGCTTATATTTGATATTTTTGTCATGCCATATCTTCCTCTTAAGCTGAACTACTTTTGTATGGATAAGGGCCTGCAATCTGTGTTCATCCAATCCATTCAACTGAAGTAAGCTTTCTTTCTGTGCATGGCTAAGGTTTAGGTCTAGCTGAGCTGCCATCCTTAGGGTATTGAATTGAAATTCTATTGATAGCAAAGCTTTCTTCCAATAGACCAGCTCATAGGGTGTGAAGCATGTGGTGGTCTTCCATGTTATGTTGTAAGCCCAAGTGGCCTCAACTAATCTGTCCACCCATTCTTTTCTGCTTCCACTCACTACCTTGGTCAGTATCCCTTCCAATGCTCTGTTAGTGACCTCCACCTATCCATTGGCTTGTAGATGGTAAGGAGTAGAAGTCCTGTGTTTGATTCTATGATGCGCGAATAGGTGTTCAACCAAATTGGAAGTGAACTGATTTCCTTGATCGGTGGCCAACTCTCTTGGATACTCGAACTTGTAGAATATGTTTTCTCTCAAAATCTCAGCTACTTTTTCCTCTGTTGCTGCTTTGGTTTCTTTTGTCTCTGCTCACTTTGTCAGGTAATTAGTGCACACAATGATGTATTGTCTCTTCTTTGAAGGAGGGCTGATAGGACCCACAAAGTCCATGCCCTACTTCTCAAATGGCTCAAAGGTCACTTGAGGTTGCATGGGAATCTCATCCTTTGGAGTAGGTTTCCCTATCCTCTGACACCACTCACACTGGCTGGTATATCTCCTCAGATCCTGATGAAGTGTGGGCCAATAGTAGCATGTTTCCAATATCTTAAATGTAGTTCCTTTTGCTACAAAATGACCTCCACAAGGCCCATCATGACAGGTCAGGAAGATGTCAAAGACTTCCTCCTCCCTGACACATCTTCTCAAGATCTGATCTAGGCCAAGTTTGAAGAGATTGCCCCCAATCCAGGTGAAAGGGGCACTTTTCCTTATTATCTTGCTCTTCTATTTTCAGGACAGGAATAATGGGAACTGTGTTGAATCCAAGTAGTTTGCTATATCAGCAAACCATGGAGAGAGAACTGAGATAGAAAATAGATGTTCATCTTGCATTTCGTCATCCACTATTCCTTCTTCACCTGCAAGCAAATTCACTCTAGACAAAAAGTCAGCAACAACATTTTCTTTACCAGGCTTATCAATAATGGTCATATCAAACTACTGCAGTAAAAGCAACCATCTAATAATGCGATCAATTACGTCTGGTTTGTTCATTAAATATCTAATTACAGCATTATCAGTGTGCATGAAGGTTTGATAGCCTGTGATATAATGTATAATTTTTTTTAAGGAATGCATTAAAACTAGGAGTTCCTTTTCAGTCACTATATAGTTTAACTCTACCTTTGACAAGTTTTTTCTTATAAAGTATATGGCATAAGGTAAATTTTCATCAGTTTGTCCTAAGGTTGCTCCTATTGCTTTGTTCGAGGCATCTGTGTGAATGTGGAAAGGTAGGGCCTAGTTTGGGCCTCGGAGAATTGGGGCGGTCACTAACTTTCTCTTCAAGGTATCTAGGGCTTCTTGATAGTTTTCCGACCATATTCACTCAACATCTTTGCCTAAGAGGCCAAAAAAAGCAAAGGCTAGCTTGTTGAAATCTTTAATGAATCTCCTATAATACCCAGCTAAGCCCAGGAAGTTTCTGACATCTCTCACCTTTTGAGGAGATGGAACCCTTTGGATGATGGTAATTTTGTTGGGGTCCACCTGCAATCCCTGCTGAGATATTGCATGACCTAACATTGCCCCTTCAGTCGTCAAAAATCCACATTTTTCCAGACTGAGGAATAGGTTCATCTCAATACACTTGTCTAGAACTTTTCCTAGGTTAGATAAAGCTTCTTGAAAGTTAGAGCCATAAGGAGTAAAGTCATCCATGTATATCTCTACTACATTATGAACTAATTAAGAAAATATACTCAATACCGCTCTTTGGAAAGTGGCTGGAGAATTACACAAACCAAAAGGAAGGACTCGGTATGAAAAAGTACTCCAAGGACAAGTGAAGGTGGTCTTATCCTAGTCTTCCACACTGATTTCAATCTGATTGTACCCGCTAAACCCATCCAAGAAAGAGAAAAACTTTCTTCCTGCGAGACTGTCTAACACTTGATCTATGAAAGGCAAAGGAAAATGGTCATTTTTCGTGGCTTTGTTCAATTACCGATAGTCGACACAAATTCTCCACTTATAATTTTTTGTTGGCACTAGCACCAATGGAGAAACCCATTCATTTTCAGAGGTGGGATAGATGAATCCTACGTCAAGCAATTTCTAGAGCTCTTCCTTAACAATATCTTTCAGCGTTGGATTCATCCTCCTTTGAGGCTACCTAACTGGCTTGCAATCCTCCTTGATGTATATATGATGAGTACATACTAAAGGGTGAACTCCTTTCATTTCCTTATAAATCCAAGCGAAGGCATCTAGGTGTTTTCTCAGCAAGCAACACAGTTCCTTTTCCTGGGAAATGGATAGGGATGGATTGATTTTCAAGGTTCTTTCTCATCTAAAATCTATATTCTTAACATGGAGAGAAGTGGAGTCAGTAGCACAGAGATCGGTTGAGGGATTGTTTCGGGTTTATCTTACTATGTCCTCTAATGGCAATACACTTGGAAGTGGATTCTGAATCATATTTTCAATCATATCATCCTCATCTTGTTGTTTTCCCCCCATGGCGATTTCTAATGCACAAACCGGTGCAGAATAAACTTCATCCTCATATTCCTCCTCCAACCAGAGAGGTAGATCATGTTTTAGTAAGGGTTGGGTATGAGAATATAGGATTAATTGTTTGGAAATGTGCCCGTTCTTTATGGCCATGTTCCCAGCTCGACAGTTGATGTAGGCATTCATGGTAGCCAACTAGCATCTTCCCATAATGAGAGGATACCCAGTGAGCTTTGCCTTTGGTTGGAGAACTAAGAAATTATCAGGGTACTCCCAAGAATCAATGGAGACCATCATATCTTCCACAATCCCCTCAGGGGTCACAGTGGAGTGGTCTGCTAGCTATAACATGGTCGTGATCTTCCTCAAGGAGCCCTGGAGGTTAATTTTGAGCATTGTGTCCTTTGTCATCACATTAATGGCAACTCCCAGATCAATCAAGGTGTGTGGGATCATGGTGCCATTGATGTGGACCTCAACTACTGGGCTTCCAGGGTCCAAATACTTTGGATAGATTACCTGGCCTAACATCAAGTCGGACAGTTGTCCTATGATATTGATGGTTGGGGCATCTCTCTTGTGCCTTCCTAGATGCCTAAAGCACTTCTCTTTGATCAACCTATTGTAGATAGGCACATTTTTTATGGCTTGGAGAAGTGGTATCTTCACACATAAATGTTTCAATTCTCCTAGGAGTTCAGTTTCTTCTTGGGTAGGCTGCACTGTCATGGATAGTCTTTCAGGAAAGGGTGGGATTGCTTTGGGTTCACTTTCCTCTTTATCTTCCTCAACCTCCCTAGGTGGACACTGGCTATCTGGGAGAACTATTTGAGATTGAAAGTTAACTTATTGAATCTCCACAACATAAGTTGGGCATGATGGTTCTCCACTATACGCTTGTGGAGCCTATTTGTTGTGCGAGTTCGGATTCGGCTAGGTAGGCATTTGGGGTTGATTTGGCGGAGAAGGAGGTGACGATTGTGTTTCGGTAGGTGGTGGAGGCAAAAGAGTGGGAAGAGAGTTGTATTGTGGCCTCCACCCCTCATGAGGTTTATTCCACTGAGGTTGTGGCTGAGCATAGGATTGAAATGAATGGATGGCTGGTTGCGCATGATATTGAGATGTGAAGGACCAAGGAGGAGGTGTGGAACATGAAGGATGAGTAGGGGGGCCCCAAGAAGGTATGGAAGTGACTTGGTTGGGGTTGTAGTATGCGTGAGACGTCCCTTGCATCCCCTGCTGGTATGGTCTAGGAACATGTGGCCTCCTTTTGTTGATGTAATTGAGTTGTTCAGTGACTCCCTCAGCCCCTTGATATACGAATTTAATTCTGGGTAAGTAAGGGCACTTATCTGTAGAATGATTTTCTTCACAGAGTGAGAAACTTCTATAGAGTTCAATGGGCATCCATTCCTAGGATGCCTCCTGGTGCATCTAAGGAAAAAAATGGCCAAAGCCCTCTCTACTTCCTCTTGTTTCATTTTGATATGTAAGGTATCCATTTGCATGGCAAGAGTCTTCAGCATCTCACTCTTGAAGTCTTCTAGCATGTTTCCAATTTCTCCTTTAATGGATGAGTTAGAGGAAGAGGTACTGACTATGGATTGACTCCCCCTACCTTTCTTTCTCGCTGCTCTAGAATGGTTTGTAAAAATAGTCTTTATGTACTCATAGGAGAGTTGGTGGATTTTTCCCCGAGTCAGTAGATGGAGGGTGTCTAAAAGATCTTCCCAAATTCCCCTAAGCAGGACCAACTTTAGAGGCTCAAGGTCAAGTGTACACCCGACCCTTTTGTAACTGAGCTGGAACCTCTCTTCATAGTCTTCCAGGGACTCATCACTTCCTATGGTCATTTAGAAAATTTCTTCTTTAATATCTTTTGACCTACAATAGTCTCGATACTTGGTAAAGGCTTGCTACATCTGAACCCAAGTTGTGATGCTATTAACAGGTAATCCGATGAACCAGCGCATTGTTACATCCTTGAGAGTAGAAGGGAACAGTTTCAACTTTTGCTCATCTTCTGCATAGTCATAGGTTTGACAGATAATAGAAAACTCGAACAAAAAGATGTCAGGATCTTCTGTAGTAAAACCATGGAAATGAGGTAGGGCAGAAGGGCTTATATTCTTCATTTTGGTGTCCCCATTGGTCTCCCCAATGGGAAATGTACCCTCTATTCTCTCTCCATTCCCCCTAGAATTTATGTTTTTCACCCATTGGCTCCAAAGGAATGTTTTCTTCTTCTTCTTCCCCTATAGGTTCTTCAAATATGTCTTGTTGTTCACCTAAGGGATCTTCTTGATTGTAGCCACTGAAGAAGAGAGAAGGTTGGCTGTGTAAAGCAGTGGGAGTGTTGGACAAAAATTCTCCTGAGTTATCTCTATTCCTATGAGGCATGAAAGGAAATCTTTTTTGGTTGTTTTTTATTTCTTTTTCCCCACACTGATAGTACCTACAAAAACTGAAATTGATTGAGCAAAACAAATTGTAACTAGCTGAAATGAACTTGCTGAATAGAAATGTGCAGAATTGAAGAGGAAAAAAATGAAATGCAGAACTTGAAAGAAGAAAAATGACTAGTCTACCTTTACTGAAATAAACAATTAGCAGAGTCTTACAATATAAAATAGAAGAAAGCAGTAATCACAAAATAATCTAACGCTTCCTTGGCAACGGTGCCAAAAAGTAGTGAGCACTAGTATTGCAGCAATAATGTTGCAACTCTTGGGCTACCTACTTTACTCCTATCAACCCAGTAGTTCATAAAAAACTTGGAAGCATTGGTGTTGTATGCACAAGTACTTGTTCTTACTGCAGGTTGTCACCTGGTTAGCTGGCGCAAGATCACTAGGAGCTCAAGCCAACTTCTATGGATTCTAGAAAAAGATTTATATGTGATGAAATGAGAGAAATATTACTCTACAGATGCTACTCTAACTGCAGAAAGGAGAAATACTGAAATGTAAAGAAAACCTAGTAAAACCTAATTAACCGACCAATCCTACTTTTGTAGAAAGTACTATGAAAACCATGAAAGGAATGCCATTACCTAGTCAAGGGAGTAAATAGCATATATATAAGCTATTTCTGGA
>APFE030431273.1:0-17222 GCA_000404065.3 Pinus taeda
AAAATGTAATTAAATTAATTAAATTTTACACCATTTATATTATTAAACATTTACCTAATCCATTAATATTATTAAACATTGACCTAATTACATTGTACACCATTAATATTATTAAAAATTTACCTAATTACATTGTACACCATTGAACCTTTGAAAAAAACTAAGGAGAAAGAAGAGTATCAACATGAACATTAAAGACCAACACCAACTTTGAAAGAATCTCTTCGCTATGAGGAGCCAACATTAAATAAATCCACTCCAAATTTAGTGACATATGTGCAGGTGTGTCATAGCTTTTATTACTCTGCCATATAGTGCATACATCTCGCTCAATGTTGGGAATTGATATGTAATTTGCAACCACCTTGTCTCTTTCATGATAAGCTCCAAGGCAAATATTGTCAGAATAGTACTGTTTCAGGCACAAGAAAAAATTAAAAGACTCGTTGTAGTAAACAAATACCAAAAAAAAAAAAAGTAAGTGATTTTATATTGGTTATTTTTATTTTAATTAGATTTCGAAACTATTTTAAAATTTGACGAATAAAATATTAAATAATTTACATCGTTTTTATCAATCAAATTTAAAAATATTCTATATGCAAAAAAATGTACAATCACATTAAATTCAACTACTGTAAATACTTTGCAAGAGAAGTTTTGTTATTTGTTTACACACTTATATTGGACTTTGACAAAAGAAATGAGAACATAAGGAGTTAGGACAAGTTCTATGGTGGATGTGCAATAACCATCAAAGTTGGCATCCTTTTGATTGTGCAATTTGTTTATCGAAGATCTAAGTAAGATGTTGTAGAGCTTGATATCCACTGTTTAGGCATTGAACCATACTGTTTTCTATTTGATTTCTACTATTGATTTTTTTAATAAACAGTTAGTTAATACAACATTAACTGCTAGAACAAAAATAAGGAGTGGTGAGATTTTTTTAATCAAATGAGTGAAAAAAGTACCTAGCCTCTTTCTTATTATTATACTTGCACACTGCTAGGTATATAGCAATCGATAAATTGCTGAAGCCTATTATTGCTGAAGCATATGGCTTGATTTAAGCCAATGTTTTCTAGAAATTTTTATTTTAAATTATTTTAAATTTATTTTAAATTTTTTATTGGAAAAGCAACTTAGGAGTCTCATCACAGTTTATTGTTTGCAATTTTAAGTTGGGTTAAAGAGTCAAGTTTAAATATAATATATAGAATATGACAGACATTTAATTTCAAAAAACTAATGCTAAGTCTCACGTAGCATTAATCTAATAACATTTTTTGTTTGGAATTTTTTTAGCCTAATTACATACTATTGCATTGCTTAATATTACATAGCCATCTGCCTATTTCGTGTTAATTACATACTATTGCATTGCTGAATATTACATAGCCATCTGGTTCTTTCGTGTCAGTGAGCACTAAATTTCTCTGTCCAGCGAACTTCTTGTTTTAAGTCCTCTGCACCCAAACCTGGTCATGTACATTCTCTGTCCTGCAGGCTTCTGGTTTTAAGTCCTCTACAAGGATACACATTCTGAATGAATTGCTATGTTTCGAGCCATCAGAACAGCCATAAAAATCAACCCTATGATCCACCCTAATTTGTCCCTACTTCATAGGCCTGCGGTCTGCATAATGACTCGCCAAACACTGGTTCATTCAAGCATAATTTTTCAAGTACCAGATTTTTAGGTACTAGATGACGATTATTACTATCTTGTTCCTTCAGTTCCTCAGCTCTTCAGGCCTCTCACTATTCTTATTACAACAACATATCAGTGCTCTCTTCCTCTTCATACATGTTGGGTACTTATAACAGGCTGCCCCATATACAATTTGATGGCATTGCTTGAGGCCTCAGTGCTTGTGTCCTCTTTCTTTTGCTTTTCTTCTCCATAAAACTGAGGCCATATACAATTTGATGGCATTGCTTGAGGCTTCAGTGCCTGTGCACTTTGCATCTTCCTTTTTTTTCTCCATAGAACAGAGGGAGGGACAGAAAGTAGAGTAATTGTCCATATGTGCTGCGTTTTTCCTCTATAATCTAATGTTTGCCAAAATTTTATGTGCAATCCTCCAATCAGTGATCCTGTTACTCTTAAACACTTTCTTCGTCAACCCCCAAAACTGCTAATGCAGTAAATAATAACTGATTCCTTTCTACTCGTGTTTTGAATTTCTAGAATTTTTATATAAGAAGTCTCATTTTAACCAAAGCTCACCTAAGGGGGAGTCTCCCTAAGCACCCTAGCATTTCCTCAGCTCTTGTTGTTGCTACTTGAATTCTTTTTGCAGAAGTAAAATGCAGTGGCATAGATTATCTTGTGTTCTATGTTCCCAATGCCAAAATTTTATGTGCAATCCTCCAATCAGTGATCCTGTTACTCTTAAACACTTGCTTCGTCAGCCCCCAAAACTGTTAATGCAGTAAATAATAATCGATTCCTTTCTACTCGTGTTTTGAATTTCTGGAATTTTTATATAAGAAGTCCCATTTTAACCAGAGCTCACCTAAGGGGACTCTCCCTAAGCACCCTAGCATTTCCTCAACTCTTGTTGTTGCTACTTGAAGTCTTTTTGCAGAAGTAAAATCCAGTGGCATAGATTATCTTGGTTCTATGTTCCCAATCCCAGTTTTCATAAATACTGTTTTTCCATTGTTTGCAGAGTTGGTATCCATCTTCTAACAAGACTGATTTGAACACTTTAAGTCAACGTAGAGTGTTACGTTGGTATCAGAGCTCCCCCATACATAAATAAATCTCACAATCTGGAAGACGCAAGTGGAATCGGAAAACCATCTCGGTAATTGGCTAGTACTCTGTGCTTTTATTCAAGTTACTCTAATATGTTATCTGATACAATTATGTTTTGTTCTAGCTCCTTGAATCTCTTGTTTGTATTAACTAAGTTGTTATTTGTAGCATCATGGTAGTTCACTGTGTACTTAATTTGAATTCCTCTTACTTAGGATGGACTCTTTCATTCATTTCATTTGCTTTATTGATACAACCATATCTGGATTAAATCTCAACCACTTAAAGATTAATATCCAAAACTTACCCTTGATATTGACTGTCCATAGACAACCCAAGAGGGATTCCTTTCTGTGCTAATTGTCTCGAGCAACCCAAGAGGGATTCCTTTCTGTGCTAATTGTCTCGGGCAACCTAAGAGGGATTCCTTTCTATGGTAATCTTTGAAATCCATGGCAGAAGATAGCATTTAGGGACAAAGTGCCCAACGCATCCATGAACCAACGAACACTTAACCAACTTGGAATTGCATTCGTGTCCATTGCTGAAGTTAGTTGCAACCTCTATAAGAGTAGCTTCTGACCATGCTCACTTTATTAGTTGCGCTTCCACTTGCACCTTTAGTTAAAAGAGACACTTCTGTTGAGCCTATGATAGAACCATTTCAGTGCACCATATAGTGTTACATCCAGTACCCTAGCACTTAATCTAAAGGAACCCTTATTTGCGGTTCATATCTTGGGCCCGCAAAATCGGACCTCGGTATTCTTTATGCCAAGCTCCTCACTATGGTATGTCACCCCCGGTATAAACGAATCAAGGGCGATCTTAGAAGTAGACAGTTTAGTAGGATAAAGAAATCATGTTTGAAGCCACACTTGGGTTTGAAGTACCACCACTCTACTGACCCCTTGATATTGTACTAGCACTGAAACTACTAGCACTTCCTCCTACTACTGCACAAGGATGACTACAACTGCTAGAATAATGATTGTATCAAGGCAAATAGAAAGCAAAACCAGAAAAAGAAAGTACCATATGACTTATGGATGTCAGAGTGGTCAACACTGGGCTAGCTCTCTCGTTTCCTGACATTACCTCTTCGACAACGGGGGTTCAGAATCTCGGCTTCCTTCATTGTCAAGAAGCAGACAGTTTAGTAGGTTAAAGATTCAATTAGGATTGTCTTACAGTTCTCGATGATAGATTTTTACTGATGAAAAGTAGTTCCATGTTCCAACTCTAACCAGGGCACTATGCTTTGCTAATCATAGCACTATGTTTTTATACACCTATAGGGTGTTATAATATATTCTTTAGGTTCTTTGGACTTCTTTGGAGAGAAAATCTCGTCTAAATTTCTTTAGTGCAGTGCGTTACTATCGCTGGTCTACTCTCAACATACGGATGGAAACTTCCCTTCTGTAGATTTGCAACTTGAGGTCACATTGTTCTCCATTGTTCTTTATGGGTTTGAGGTGTGAGGGCCTTGTCTTTGAGACAAATTGTGCCAAGATATAGAGTGTAGAGACCCATATGCTTCCACATGATCAAGAGAAATAAAACAATTCCACATGCCATTTTTCAGGTAGAGTTTGTGACCCATTCACTCTGGCTTGAGACCATTTTTAGATTGGTCTAGCTGTTGCATCATATTTTCTATATATTTGACAAAATATTTAGTAGGGAGTGTTATCCATACTTTGCTTTTTATACCTATTAGGCCATAGCCTCGAATAGAGACCCATTTATTGGCTTCATCGTTGAAAGCAGACTCAAATAAACCCATTGATTAGCTCCATCATTGATGCTTTGAGAGGTTTCAGACCATCGTCAGTCAATTGGCATCTTGGTGGATAGCTTCCACATATACAGGCATGATGTCTAGGCCTGACTTGACCTACCAAGTGGATTAAAGGCCAAAATGGCCCTTTTTGTAGAGATTGTTCCCTCATATGGTATGAGGTATTCAACCTAGATTCTCGATGGATCTATCAGTCACAGTGGATAGTCTCTCCATTTGAGCTACAAGGTGTGGGTCTTTGTTCCGTTGGTAGTTCAAGGGCTACCCTCCAAAGTTCACCATGCCAAAAGGAAGCAGTCAGATAGTTTGTGCCCCTTTTTTCATCGTTTAAAATCCTTGGAGCATCTTTTAAGGGATTGTAGATTTTATAGATCATGCTAGAGGTTGGTGCATGACTGGAGTTTTGTACTGCTCCATGGGCAGCTTGATTCGTGCACACATCTTCATTGTTGTGCAGGTCTTCTTGGGGTTTTTTGGTGCTTGGTTTCATGCTTTCAAGGTTTTGGGACTGTATTTAGATTTCAGCTTTGATCCACAATCTAGAAGCTTCAATGCAAGTATGCTTGAGGTCAATTTCGTCAATTCTTTTTTCACTTCTGGCGAAAAGAAGTAGGTATGAAATTATTTGTCAAAGGATACCTCCTAATAAAGGATGCCAAAGAGCTTAGTGCTATCACGTACTGAGGTTATTGTTGCCTTAGTTTCTCTCAGGAAGAGGATAAGACTCATATCTGTATACACTCTTTTCTTTTCGTTGGCTTTTCTGTTTCAGATACTAAGTACAATAGAGCAAAATTTTATCACTCCTTCTGGACTTCCACTAATGAGGCAAGGTAATTTGCCTATTCTCGATTCTACACTACATATAACAATGTAAAGCCCATTGCACAGTTTGTATAATAAATTTGCAATTTATGGATTTTACACTACATATTAACAATGTAAAGCCCATTGCACGGTGTTTTTAATAAATTTGCAATTTCTGTAAAACATACCTGGGTAATTGCAGAGATCTTATAGATAATTTATAAACCTTGAGTGAGTAATGTGAAGTAGCATTAAAGTCATTTTTTTTAATATAACAATAGTGTTTTCAATGGCCAAGAACAAATGGGAGGTGCAAGTCATTTAAGCATTCAAATATTATTGTTGTAAAAGCCTTGCAGCGGCTAGGGGTCAATGTTCTATTGCCTGCTTCACTGTTCGACTATATGCAACTGTTTTCCTCTTACTCATATCTTTAATATCCGGGTTTTCTCTTAGAAAGGAAGGTTCTCATCTACATTTACATCGAAACTTTGTTTTCCGGCCCAAGCACAATTTGAGGAATGAAAAAAACTCTTGTGAAAACAATACCTATTTGTATACACTATCATCAATGCTATTTATTTCCATGATTTTCCTGTCTTACCTGTAGTATATCTTTCCCAGGGCTCTTTTTTTTCGAGATTTTTATTTGAGAAATGAACTGATTAGTTAGTCCTAAACTACCTTTGAACTATATATATGTGTATGTGGGCATTAAACTACCCTTGAGGTATATATATATGTGTGTGTACGTGGGCATTAAACTACCCTTGAGGTATATATATATGTATGTGGGCATTAAAAAGTAACTTGAGAAAGTTGTGTTGTTCACAAAATCTGAACATGATCCATTGGCAGAGCTTGTAAATAAATGTTAAGGGATGTAATGGCTTTGACTGTGTCAGAAAATTTCAGTGAATAAAAATGATGGCTAGTTTGAACATGTTTGAACGTATAAGAAAATGATCTTTGCTTTTGAATACCGAATTATTCTGAGCTGATTTGTCTGGTTTAATAACGTGACCATATTCACATAGGTTTATTGTATAGAACATCTATAATCTATTAAGAAAATAAATTATTTATTGGGCAGGTATGCCATTGCATCACAGCCTTGTTGTTTTATCGAAATCGTTTTCACTCATGGGTTAAACAAATCACACATTTGTTTTCATGGTATGGGGATAAATATTAAGCAACTTGTAAATTAGTTAACCATACCATCGTACTTACTACTGGCTATAATATTTGACTAGTAATTATACCTAGAGTGTGCAGTTTATATATAGCACACTTGATACATATCTTAACTTACAACCTTGAACACTTTCCAATTTTGCAAAGTAAAAACGTTCTTGCTAGCTACTAGTTGAGTCAGGGCACAAATTTTGGAGGAAGTACTCTATTTTATTCCATTTTATTATATTTGTCAATCAAGCCATAAAATCTTGTTGGGCACTAGGACTTCTATTGTTGATTTCACATGGTTTAATTAAAAACAATGAACTACATTATATTTAGATGTTAGCATTCTCAATAATTGATTAAGATTGAAAACTTTCTTTGAATCTTGCACTTGAGACAAATCAGATGGAAGAAAAAAGAAATCATATTACCACAGGAATTTAAAGGGTTATGGTAAAATGGGATCCAGCTATATGAGCAAATCACAGTAACAAGTACCTAACAAAAATACTTTCAGGAAAATGTTTTTAGGGCTTAAAATGCATTGGGAGTAAAAGGGCTAGTTGGCCTCTTTTTCGTGGTGGATACCTTCGATGTAGTATTCCACATGGTAAGCACATTCTTTGGCCTCTCTACAATAAGATATACATTTGCTAAAAATCATTAGAATTTCATAAAATCTTCCTTTTCCTCCCATTAATCCCCACCCTAAATTCATTTCTATCTCCCTTCTCAAATCAAAACAATTTAAGACCTCCTCCAAAATATGAGTTTTTTCCCTCAGCATAATTATATAGTTCTGAGATGACACGCAGGAGTGATCTAAGAACTTCACGTGCAATTCCTTAATGTAGCACCATATACTTTGCCTTATATCACTCACTGCATTGTACTTTTCCTTATATCACTCACTGAGATGTAATAGACTAAGCCATGCCTATAATTCTAGCTAGACTTAATTTTATGATTTTTGGGCCTAAGAGTTCTTTTAAATCTAAGAGCCATTGTGTATATGGGATTGATGTTGTTCATGGTCACAACAATGTCTATGGGGCTACCATCTTCCCTCACAATGTTGGGCTTGGAGCTACCAGGCAAGTAGAGTATCAACTCCATTTTTTCTTCACAGCATTTCCTTGCAACTAGAAAATGACATGGCTAATTATTTAAACAAATGAGTAGGTTGAGTGGTCGGCTATAAAACCCTTTATCTCAGGACATTACTAGAGAGCCTGGGCCTATATCCGTAGGCATTATTTTTTCATCGTAAGTAGTATTATGATTTGGAATGTGCCAAGGGCCACTCTGATTGCAATGAGCAAAATGTTAGGAGGCAATGATTTGAAAAGTAAATAGGGTTATCTAAATGATTATGGGCAAAATCTTGAGTAACTGAATTGGGATAATAACAAAATTGGGGTGAAAATGTTGATGTTTAATATATCATGGGAAATTTGGCTTCTAATTATTGCCCTCAAAATCAAAATCTTCTAGAAAATTTGGCTAACAATTTGAATCAACGTTTTATGGATACAGGGATCCTGATCTAGTTAAAAGAATTGGAGCTGCCACAGCTCTGGAAGTTCGATCTACTGGCATTCAATACACATTTTCTCCATGTGTTGCTGTAAGACTCTGGCACGGATGTGCTCAATGGAAGTTCATTCAAAAACACTGTTTAGAATGTCTTGTTTGATGCGAGTAGGTTTGCAGGATCTTTACAAAGGGGGTGTTGTATGTAGCTGGACACTAAGTTTCAGACTTTTTGTTTTATCCCTACTTAGAGCATAAATTTCTTTGATCAATCAATGATTCAATTGTACCACAGTTTTCCATATAATTGGACATTAAGATGCAAACCTTTTGCTTTATCCATGCTTAGAATATGAATTTCTTTGATCAATCAATTGTACCACAGTTTCGTGAAATATTTTTCTAACCATGTGATTTATTGATGTTTGTCAGGTCAAATATTGTAGCGTGTGCTAAGCACTTTGTCGGCAATGGTGGAACAACCCAGTGTATCGATGAGAATAACACTGTCAGCAATTATAAATAAATAGTCAACATCTGCATGACCCCCTATTTCGATGCCATTGCCAAAGGAGTCTCCACCATTTTGGTTTCTTATTCCAGTTGGAATGGACAGAAGATGCACGCTAACCGTTTTCTCATTTCTCATGTTCTAAAGAAGCAACTTAGCTAATAGAATTCCCAAATTTATTTTATATCGTATTGCATATTGTAGATTAGTAGATTGATGTGGAATTTAATTTTCATTACTGGTCAAAATCATGTACATACTTTTATGACAAATCAACTTTCCTGAGAAGCATCAGTTAGTTAAAAAAACAAATGGAAGCCATTAGAATTCTCTGTATTTCAAATATCGGACTAAATCAGATTTGGGCTTCTTAATGTATTTGAATTCTATTTCCTGTGCTCGAAAAGATTTGTAGGCTCCAGGCTATGATATATATCTAGTGCTTTAAGCAAAGACCAGTTTTCAGTATACCTGGCCTCATTTCTCTAGTTTGAAGTGATGCAATTGGGAGTGGAGTCCCATTAATATTCTATAATTGCACTTCAAAGCTAAACTCCTAATGAATTCTGAGTGCAGGCATTAAGGGTGTCTTCAGTCTCATATATCACTACGTGGTTCATTATATTATTTTCAAATGTTTGTTACGATCCCCATTCAGCGTAATAACAATGAATGTAAACACATAATTTGGGAAATTTTAAGGTGTAAATTTCAGTCTTTAATTAATTTTGTATTTTCTAAAATGATTTGACTAGGATAAAAAAACTTTACATTAAAAATATCCGAATCTTTTTAAAAGCTATATAAAATCCTTAAAAATTCTATTTTTTTTTAAAACTACATGATCAAACATGTTATTATTAGTATTTTCAAAATTAATATTCATAAATTTGGAATTAACTTATATCTATGCTAATAGACTTGCGAGCTTGAAGCATTGGCTTCTTTGAAAGCTGAAATTCAAAGCCTTTCACACATTCATATGGTTCCTTAACCAGAAAACCAAATCCAGGTATTTGGCAATGTATCTACCATATACTTTTCATTTCAATGGATTGTTAACATACTTGCTATAGGGGTGCAGAGCGGGGTATAGAAAATATAATTGGATCCTGCTATAGGGGTGCAGGGTGGGTTATAGAAAATATGATTGGATCCTGATGTGGTTTTCCTATTTCATAACCATAGAAGGCAAAAACTATAAAGACACTTGTATCTGGTTGATGTATAGAAATTGCATCAGATACATGAATTGTCAGCACTGTGTGGATATATTTGCAAGGTAATGATAAAGGCACTCAGTATAGATCTGGCATATATTACTATTCAGCTGAGCACGAAAAAGCTGCACGAGAATCAATGGAAAGGCACCAAAGGTCACTGCATAAAGAGATCGTGACAGAGATCCTGGCAGCGAAGAAGTTTTACAGAGCAGAAGAGTATCATCAACAATACCTGGAAAAGAGATCGGTTGGTGCCAAAAAATCTGGGGCCAAAGGATGCAATGATCCGATTCGATGTTATGGTTGAATAGTGACTCGACCAAAATTAACTGCACTTCTTTCAAAATCAAAGTATTTGTATCTTTTTGTTTAGTTCAGCTAGATATTACAACAGAGTGTTGTATAGGGGAATAGGGGAGTATTATGGTGGTGAAAAGTTTGCGTCATGCCTCAACCATCCATCTTGGATAGTGTCATCCGATTTCAAGCTCTTAAAGATGATTTTGATTTCAAGCTGGTAAAGCTTAGGGCTCAAGTATAACTCTATACCTATCTTTATTTGTAATCCTGCTGTCAAAATAAGTTTAGCTTATCTAGTTAGCTATGTTAAACGTCATTTGGATTTTAGTTGAAAGAAACAGAGGAAGAGATGATTTGTTTCTGTTCATTGCGTATTTATTGATATAATTTGATTCTCTTCAAAAGAAACTTTATGAACAATGATAGTTAATAGTTCATAACTTTAGGACTATTATCTTCTCTCAGGAAATATGGTTTCTAAGAAAGAGTACAATGTACTTATATTCTACTCTTGTACAGAAGGAATTCCTATTAGACATTGGAAGACTGTTTGTGGGATATGGAGTTAGACTTACTTGTTTTACTGTATGTTTCTGAACTTGATTAAATATGCCATTAGAAGATTGTTTGTGGGATATGGACTTGGACTATTTTCATTTTTTGGATGCAACAATTGATAGTATTTTCTCTTGGCATCATGCCCTTGGGCAGGGACTTGTTACTCGCAACCCATCTTGTTAAAATATCAATCCATAGTCCTAGCGTATTTTACCGAAGAGGGTAAAACATAAACAAAACAAGAGACATGACTACATGGTGAATAGAACAAGAAATAGGACTGAAGGTTTCTGGCAAATTATAAGCATAAATCACCTCAGTGACGGCGTACATTACCACTATAAAATTGAGTTTTGGAGATACAAAACCTACTTTACTAGAAATAGGAAACATAAATGTAACTAGAAACAAAACAAAACTAGAATCATGACTATAGAACTTTGACGAATAACCAACTTGAACCCACCCATCTCCCTGAATATATCATGAACTTAAAAACTGGTGGTTTTGTAGAAGTGTAATCCCAACAGAGGAATGGAAATGATAATAGGAACAAGAACTGAATGGAAAAGAGGTATACTAGTCACGCCTCTACTGACATTGATCTGAAAAATGTTGCATGTCATCAAATGGGTATGTAGCACAGGGTAGAGAAGTTCATCGGTTAGGGGTAGACCTAATCTTCCATTAATTTCCCATCGTATTTTTAACAAAAATTTACTTGGGAATATCGACATCCAACCTAAATTGTTCTATTGAATGATATATGGCAAGCTATTAGTTATTTAAAAAGTGAAAAACACTACATAAGCCACCAATAAGGCATTGGTTCACTAGTGAGGTCAACAGAGTTTAACCCAACCACCAGGCTTCACTATCACTATTGTCCATGCCACCTAAATGGCATAACAGGAAAGCACCGAGTGATTTTGGTAGAAAAATTACCATCCAGACTTATCACCTAAACCAACGGAAGTCACTCATGTGCAAGTTTCTTTCATTAATTCTTATAATTAAACAATAAAAATAAAATGTAGTTACCTACCTCTTGAGTGGGTTTAGTATCCTTTGGAAACCTCTCCTCTGGCACAGAGCCTCGATCCTGCTTGTCTCAGCTCACATCCATTTCCTCGGCATCTGATTTCATTGCTCCGGAACTCTCGGAACCCTGTGGTATAGGCAAATCCGAGGCCTTTTTTGTGTCTCTGACATTTATAGGGACGGCTGGATCATCAAAATCCACCTGTGGTAGAGCATCTAGATGTTGACCTCCTACAGTCTTGGGACATTTTATTTCCTTGTCTTAATCAAGGCATTTTTGCCCTCTTTTCTGCTTAATTTCTTCACTGATTTCAGGGTCGGAAAGACACCTGTCGTCTTCTTTGGCACATAACCCATACCTTTGGCTCCATCTTGCTCTGTGGAATCTTGTACATACAGCCTCTTGAGTGCCTCTTGCACTTGTCTAGAAGTATTTTAAATTTGCAAAGAGTGATGGAAGCTTGGGGATGGGCCATCGCACAGGAGCGGGGGAACCTTGTGCAGATCGCTTCGTAGAATGAAACCACCACGATTGGAGGCACCTAGAATCCAATTTCTTGAATTCAACCAAATCTATCAAATCAAACCTGCGACAACATGGCCGCGACCTTCCTCTTTCTTCCTTGGGAAAACCCTACAACGTGAGGGAAATGAATAAATTTTGATCTTTGAGAAACATAATGGGATGATATGGCGACCTTCCTCCTTGGAACGTGAGGGAAATGAACAAATTTTGATATTTGAAAAACACTGGAATGTGAGGGAAATGAAGAAGTTTTGATATTTGAAAAGCAGAAATGCGGTGAAACCTTGAATGGAAATTAAATGAAATGCTTTTGTGTTTTCCAATTGGAATTAAATTCCATTAAATGAAACGTGTAAGTGTTTTATTTGGCTTAATAGGGAGGTATTGCTTATGGTAAAGAATTATTAATGATATGATGCTTGTTTCTATGTATGGAAAATTATTTGAGGGGATTTTGGTTGATTTTTCAATGTAATTATGTTACATTAAAGGTGAATTATGGTGACATAAAAATAAGTTGTGTGTGGTCAAAAAGTGCAGTGAAGTTGTAATGTTATAAGATAAATGATTATTTGTAATAAAATGTTTGGTTTAGTAAGGCTAACTAATCTATGGAGATGCTCCAATATTAGATAAGAAATTGTAGATAGAACATAAATCAAATGGAAATAAGGAATTTGTCTAGACAAGATCATATGGAAGAATCCGAGAGGAATTTCCATGGCGGTTTAACCCTAGGGTTTTTTCTGGTGCGAAGATGGGTTTTCACCTGCACCCAAGAGCGATAACAGCGTGAGAGAATGGTCACAATGCTGGCAAACAAGGGTCAGTACACCTGGTTTATATTTATTTGCGGCGGTTTGGCAACTTATGGTCTCGCGGGTTTTCTCGGTCAACTAGTAAGGGAATCAAACGATGGAGGTGAATGTTTTGTTCAGTTGGGCCAATGTCTCTCAAAGGGTGCTTTGCACAACATCACATGGGAATAGTATAACAGAGTACATGTGAACATCATTTTGTATCGATGATGAACTTGTGGATTATTCCTCTCATTCTATGGAGGCTTCCCAAATTTGGGTTGAGGGGCTACATCAACACCAAACTGGGGTTTCACCGACGATACACCATGAACTGGAAGTCCAAGTCAACGCATTTACCTCAGAGATGGATGATGTGAAGGTTTCCCTAAATTCCCTAGAGTTTTCCCACTCGGGCTCGATGGTAAATCCAAACTTTCTTCATCTATAGGATGACCAGGCTCAACTAGTTCTGAATATCCCATCACCATCGGAGTTACAGTACTGGGAACTCGAAAAACAGGGTCTCGCGACAAATGTACAGGGGGTGTCTTATGTGGCGGTTGGGGGCACGAGCGTTCATGGGACTGATACATATGGCATCGTAAATGCTGGGAATAATGTACCATGCTCATCAGGAGCAGACCCGCAAGGCTAGCGACCTTCTCCTGTGGCTCACACTTCAAGACGTTTTGATGGCATCACTTGTCAGGAACCTGGTATTGAGGATACTAGAGCAATGGATTCAGATGAGTATGATTCAGCAGAGGACGAACAACACCCGAAAGACCACGCATAGAGAACGGGGGGGAAGAAAAAAACAAACTGCACCAAGGTGCATGAGAAGGGGCGTCTATTGGTATTCAGAGAAGGTATCAGTATGGCCCAACAAGCTAGACACCTTCAAATTGTATGTCCCTTTCAGAAAGGGGCTTCCTCCTTAGAGTCATCTAAGAACTCTAACCACAGTTGGAGGGATCTTAAGGAGAGAAGGGGATCCAAAAATTCAACTAGATAGGGAAGAGACAACCCACAACATCCTAATACATTGAACAATAAATCTTAATGCATTCAGAGCATATTCTTTTGGATTAAATATTCCTCTACATGTTTCACTATAGAAGTAGATATGTCCCTCTAAAGTTGATCTAGTGTCTACTAGTAGATCTGTGCTTAAGGTTGATTTCTACCTTGTTCCATGAATTAGAATAAACTTTGGGTCCTCTTTTAGTAGACACTTAAGCAACTTTAGAGGGACATATATGCTTCTATAATGAAATGCATAGAGGAATCTTTAATCCAAAACAATATAATCCCAATGCATTAAGATTTATTTCTTAATGCATTTATCTATGCTCAATATCATCGTTCTATTTGTCATGTCACTCACAACTTTGAGCCCAAGAACTAGCATGAGGATAGGGGACATCGGTTGAGCCATATATAGGGGATATTGGCCCAGAATGTGGATAGCATAGGAGGAAGACACCTAGCGATTAGGTCAATTTTGAATAATGGTTTCGGCATATGACCATTATTAGCTTAGTGAGAATAAATTAGATGATGTGGGAAATGTGTGGGTTAACCCAATTCATTGTGGGCACTAATAACTCTTGATTGTGGTTTGATGATTTGTCATCATGGTTAAGTAGAGATCTATGCTTAAACACAATTTTGGAGCTCAACCCTAGTGTATGAATTATGGTGCATGTACTAAAATAACTATGGATAGAGAGATAGAAAGAGGGAGTGAGAGGGATAAGGATATAAAGCGAGAGTGGGCATGAAAGAGTAGTAGATAAAGAGAGAAGCAGAGGAAGAGATAGAGAGGGAGGAAGGGAGAAGGAGAGAGGGAGTGAGGGAGAGAGAGGGAGAGGGAGGTAGCGAGAGATCTAGAGAGTGGGAAAGCGTGGGATAGAGAGGGAGAGTGAGAAGGATACAATTCTTAGATATATTTGAGGTCATTAGGTCATATCAGATATATCATATTATTTAGGCCACTCACATAAGTGTATATTCCATCTTTGTTTGGCCTCCAATATCTCCAATACACAACAATACCCTTTTCCAAAAGTTCCGAGAGAGAATGACAATAGGTAGAAATATCACCAGTCATCCAACCTGTGAAAGGTAGATTTTTAATAACATTAAAATAAACAAAAAAATAATTTAATTGCTCGAATAAACTTTGAACCAAAGCCTTATTAATTCTAGCACAATACCCCTTTCCAACCCGAGAGAGAATTACCCTAGGAAGAAATATCACCATAGTCATCCAACCCGTGAAGGATAGATTTTTAATAACATTAAACTATAAAAAACTAAATTAATTGCTTGGATGAACTTTGAACGAAAGTGTTACTAATTGCAGTAGGTGAACGGTTAATATCTTTTCATCAGTGAAAATCACAAATTCTTAAAGAAACCACGAAAACAAACTCAAAGGCTTCTATAGATCGCTTACTCGACTTTTTCTCAGTTTGGGACATTGATGCTTCATTACTATGGAAATTTGTTCAAGTCGTTGGGATTCAACCATAGCTTTCAGCTAGCCTCCTTCTCCCCTATCTATTGATCTTTATTTCGGTGTATTTGTCCACAATTTCACTATCAAACCCTTAGCATTAGGGTTTTTACTAAATATATTTTCTTTCAATCTTGCGCTTTACCAGGCTTGTTACGCTGGAGTGGGTATGCAAAGACCAACAAATTATTAGATTTAGTCATAATTTGTTGTTCCCGGACCCCATCTTGTTCGAGGTATCTAGTGATTTTTTTTCCTATGGGAGGAAGAGGGCAGCAGCAACAGGGGGCTAGTAGCAATAATACTCATTGCAGTAATAGCAATCACAATGCGAAGGTGCATTAGTCCTGGGGATTTCATGGACCGGGCAATCGGTCCATTGGGAAAACATCCCGAAATATGGGGAGTGAGTGCATGGCCTAGATAGGGCAAAAACGGGACATTAATACTAGTCAATGAGTTTCTTGTCACCCCTTTATGTCTTCATAGTCCTTGTCATGGAGCCATAGTAGCTCACAAGACCACTCACTTTTTATGTCCTCTGGTTATTCCTAATAACACTATGATTCTATGTTTTCCTTGTTATCATCAATCTTTAGGAGTCTCATAGTTAAAATTTGTATGACATGGCCCCATCATGGCACACCATATGGTACCTCAACTCCTCCATGATTTCATGTACGGGAATCCTTTTCTTGTGTCCAAATAGGCACACATTGACATGATTGTTTTGATTGAGTTGTGATTGTACCTTGTACATAGAAGTGTGTGTGTTCTTTTGTATCCTTTTGGTTTGATGTGTGATGCGAGAACTTTTCTACTATATAATGTTTGAGAAAAAATACCAAAAAATTCTAGGGAATGAAATATTCTAGAAAAAATATATGGATGCTGGTTAGAAACGACTAATCTGATGCTTTGAACGCCAAACAATACACTAAGTATGGATGTTGGTTAGAAAAGACTAATCTGACGCTCTCAAAGCCAAACAATACACTAACAACGAATGGAGGAGGCATATTCCTAGCATTGAACTAATGTTCGTGCTCCAACAAGCTCAAAATGAAGGGCCCAATATATGCAAAAGGTTAAAAAACATAATGATGACTACAAATAAATATAAGGAGAAATTGGTTGATAACACTTCATATTATTTTCTTATGCCATACACAATACACTAAGATTATATTTAAATTTTAAATTAATATTAAGTATAAAATTTATAAAATTGCATAATAATTGATAAATTCAAAATTTGTCTTCTCAATTAATATATGTGATGAGTCTCCCATAAGGTTTTTCTAACCACTCCTAGGCACATAAAGGCCATATTGAACCTAATTTTGTTCACTTAATAATACTTTCCTAGCTTAATGAGTTCTTAGGAGAGTCCAAGATATTTTTCATACTTTATGTGCCTGACATGACTATTGTGTAATATTTGAATGGATTTTACACAAATTTCAAGGAGAATCATCTAGAGATATTTGTGGGGCCTACTACCTTCTACAAAATAAAACCAACACGACTTCCTAAGGATAGTAAATCCTCCTTACTATTGCTACGTGGTGATCTAGGAAACAAGATCTAGGTTTTTATTGATTTTTGGAGGGAAAGCAGTCCTCCACTCAAGGAGTTTTCCTCCT
>APFE030431274.1:0-19649 GCA_000404065.3 Pinus taeda
AGAGTGAGGAGGATATAATGTCAGAGTATGTGAAAGAGACATTTTGAGAGTGAGAAAGAGAAATATTTGGAGGTAATGAGAGAGGGAAATATAAAGAGAAAGGGGGAGAAAGTGAGAGAATGGTGAGAGAGAGAAGGAGACAAGGGCCAAGGGGGGAGGAAGTAGAAATGGAGCGAGCAAGACACAAAGAGATAGTTAGGTTGAGATAGGAAGAGAGAGAGGGAGAGGAAAGGGAGCGTAAGAAAGAGATAGAGAAGGTGATATATTGAAAAAGAGATATAGAAAAGGATAAAATTTCATAGACAGAGGGAGAGAGGGACATAGTAAGAGTCAGAGAGAAATAATGTGAGAGAGAGACAGGAGTGACAGCTAATAGCAACAGATATAGGGAGTTGGAGAGAGAATGAGAGAGGGACAAATGTATCGAATGAGGGAGGGCGTATTTTGACCCGTCAACGTTCTTTCAGAATATTCATACACATTTTGCATTCATTAAGCATCTGAAGTAATATTCTCATTGACATTTATTGCAAAAAGGATTTTTTGAAATAGCATCTCCTATCTTTGCTCATGAATCTCTATTCCCTAACTCCAATGACAAGAACCATGAATTTATTCTAAAACCTTTGGAGTGTTGAATCTTCAAAATTTTTGTTATTTTCCGCATAGAATTTTCAGAGATGAGGGAGAGGACAAAGGGGTTGTATGGTGTTTGAATCGATCATTGAAAATTGTAAATGATATGAAAAACAACTCTATGGTTTCATTTGATTCATTTGATGCTAACTCTAGCTTTTGTAGATTTTATTTTCATGGTAGGATAGGAAATTTCTCTATATAATGTATTATTGTTTACATTGTTTGAATAGATCATTAACAATTTTAAGCTAGAAAGGGAAAAAAATAGGGTTCTATTTAATTTATTCGTTTATAAATAATGTTTTTTTTAATTTCACTGTGTAGCAAACATTTTCCTTTTGGGAGATATTTAGATTTCTTTACAAAAAACTCCTTTGTGTCAATATCATTTTATCTATCTTATGTAAATTTGTGTGGTTGAATATATCTTTTGCAAAGGAATGGCCTTACATTGTTAATGATTCTCTAGGTCATGTATATGATTACACACCATGAAATGCCTATTGTGTGGATCTTTTCTTAGAAATTTATTTATTTTAAATCATGTTTTTACTTGGTTTATCTTCTATACATTTATCTTACTGAACATGTGTGACTTTATGGAGGAATACTTTTCTGGTTATTTATTTTACCCTCAATGATATTTGTGTAAACATATTTAGATCATTTTTTGTAAGTAACACTTGAAGATTTGATGTTGAGTAATATTTAATTTTATATTTTTAAATGAATATATTACAAATATTTCATAATGATATCGATTCCCTTTCAACGAAGAGTTCGTCGTTTGCATTTTACATTTGTTTTCGAGGTTTTATTTTTTTAGCAACTTTGTTTTTATCATTTCCGCTAAAACTTTATAAGAAACACAATATAATTTATCGTGTAGGTGAAAAAACCTAGATCTACCCTAAATCTAGATCAAATATTTCAAGGTGCAAGCCTCTTTTGTGGGTGCAAACCTTGGGGAATGTTTTGCAACTAGAAAGGCGTAATCAATTTATTAGCCTAATAGATTGAATTTTAAGATGCATCTAGGGTTTTTTTTATACCATATGTATTATAAGGATCATATGGATGTTTATAAAGAATGAATTGATGTCTCCTAACATTTAATATTAAGTTATATAACTATGATAATGTTAAGGGTGTTAAATGTAATTGTGTCTATCACATAAAATCATATAAATAATACGATTAATACTGATACATAGAAAGAAATAGTCCTCATATTTGTTTTGCCTGCAACATAAAATGGTGACCAAAATGCATAAACTATTATGTAATTTTAGATAATATTGTTTAGTTTTAAATAAACGTATAAATGTTGAACTTTATATTTTATTATTTTGAAATTATAATTTCAACGATACTCATGAATTTTGGATTGAAGTAAACGATCAAAATTATAATTCAAATAACAACATAAATAACTAAGAAGATATTTTATTTACCTTCTCTTCACCAAAAACGTTGAAAATGTAGTTGTTAATTATTTTAGAGAAGAGGGATAAAATAAAGTGTTTTGTTTGGTATTATATTATTTTTACTGACATAAATATATTTCAACAAAAAATTCATCCTTTAAAGAAAGGGTAGAAAATTCATTTCTATGTTGATATTTCAACTAAACTAGATTTATGACCAGTTTAAAACAACAAAGTGGAAATTAACTTTCATTACCTCAAACAATCCCTACATTTCACTTTCTAGGTGAAGATGCATGTTTACATCTCTATTAATCCCTCTAAAGTTTTATCCATTATACATAGATATATTATTGGTATTAGAGATAGATATATGATTGGTAAACTCTCTCACTCTACAACTTCTATTGGTAGGAGGCAGATATCTGGTGACAACACATAATCAGTGGCCATTGAGTTCAAAGATCCATAGTCTCCTAGAAGTTTTACACCACTCAAAAGATTGTGTATTTTTTATTCTTGGTGCAATCAAGCATAGTAGTATAAATGAAAGCACTAGCTAATAAGTTACTAGCTCGCCAAATAATTTTTAAGAACTTCTCTATATCTCAACAAGAATCTTGTATATTTTCAATGATTGTATATCTTATTTATATCCATATCTCTATGAATATGAAACCATACACATTAGTGCTACAATTCATGGAATGAAATAATCACATGTGTAGCTAAATGTTTGAAAAATATGCTTGAGACAAAGATAAAAATAATACCCTTGAGAGAATAATTAAATCTAGCATCTAGTAATTACACATCTCCCTTATACGAGGATGTAGAGCACCAATCATGCAATCAATATATTTTAATATTTAATTCCATTTATTGATGTTATATTTTACAAAGTTTTTATAAAAAATATTGAAACATTTTTTATCTAATTTTCTCTTAATGTTGCATTTATCCATACTTCAATGATTAATGACATCATAAGTGAAACTAGAAATTGGTCGGTTCCCATATATGATATATGTTTTTTAGTCTATATCTTGGTTTCATAAGAGTACAAGGGAAATTTTTTATTTAGTGGCATACTTTTACAAGTTTCCAACAAAACATATATAGTCTCGAACATTATTTAAATAAAAAAATCTTTAAAACATAAATTTAATTTGTAAATTTTACGAGAATGTTAATGTGATTGTAGAAATTATTTTTAAATTATCCTTTTTTCATTATAATTTATTTAAAATTTTGAATCCAAATATATCCATTAACTTTATGAAAGTATATATTTGAAACCAAAATTCATTTGCAAATATAAATTATAGATTGATAATGCATCCTCTTTCATTATATTATACCAATCTAACTCACAGATGCATATAATTGGCCAATCCACATATGTATATATTTTTTTTAAATACTGATGATTTTTTTTTATTTTTATTTTTTTTACGTTTTTGCAAATTTAAAATAAAATATAATAGAAAACCTTTCATCATTTAGTTTCTTATCATTCTCTAATCCAATGAATGTTTGTAACAAGTTTATCCCCAAATTTATGTCATTCCATTCAGTTGTTTAGTCATTAACATTTTCCACATGTGTCATTATTTATAAACTAGTGATCTTTCTTGCATGGCTATAGATGTTTCTTTTCCTTTTTTGTTAATTGGAGAACTTTTATTATTTCATAAGATTACATCAGTTTATATAATTTTCTATGATCCTATTTTCCTCACCCATACCCTATTTGATGGCCAGTAGCTAATTACCAAAAATAATAGCCAATTACCAAAAATAATTTTTTAACTAGAATAAAAAAGACACATTATATTATAATACCTTCAATATCAAGATGCTCCTAGATACAATTACAAATAATATGACTTTACATAGCCACTATGCTCCAGTCTAGATCATGGTGATGGAGGAGGCCTAATGTCACAGTGGATGTGCTTCACCATATAGCCTGTGTCCCTTCAAAGTGATCCAATTTATGTTATAAGAGCGATTGTACCCTTTGCATGCTAGCCCAACAATCAGGAATATGTGAATGGTTTCTTTACAACTCATTCATGACACTAACAGTTGTATTCTTGTCTTCATGTTAGTCTTTGTTCAGTTTCTCCATAGGTTGGGTGATATGTCAAAATTGCCTAATAAGGTTGTATTGCAAGGAAATAAGTCTTAAATACTAACGGTGTGGGCTAGAATGGGGTAGAGGGTCTCACCATGCCCGAATCTCCCACAAGGTGTCATCCTTGTTGAGCCCTATCTATAGTTCCATTTCTAGCCCTACCTCATTGATAAAGCATTGCACTCCAAGCTATATAAAAATAATTCTTACAAACCAAACAACTATTTCCATAAAATAAATCAATACACCCAAATAGAATACCCCCATAACCCGAATATGTACATCATAGACATATATAAGTGGTTAGGGCTAACATTCACAACCTAAGTCGATAAACACACCAAACCCTCCATCAAAACACCAGAAACTCAAGGTCCTTATAAAACGAGGACAACCAATTAATGCTAGATGGATCTATGTATTCTAGTCCACCCACTAGCAAAATTCACCGCATCACCAAGACATAAACCCTGGACTAAACCAAAACCTTGTAAACAATCGTAATATCAATCAAGAAAATAAAGATCCAATGTCCATGGTTAATTTAGAATAAGGCCAATATTGATGAACTATGGTAGTTCTTAACCCCCATCAAGATGAATACATAGATGATGATATCAAGACATATATAGTGAACTTAGCTTAGTGATGTATAAACCATTGACATACCCCTCTGTGAAAAATATTTCCTAGTACATCTCGTTGTTTCTCTAGTGTGTATCATTTGACCAAGAGCACTATTTTTTCTACCACCTAGTATTGTAAAACCAAAAGGAAACTTCTTTTAAAGATTCAAATGAGTCCTTTGACTGGACAAGGTTGGAATGATCCTAGAATCACCTTATATCTTATACAATTTAGTATTTCCCATATTAATTCTCAGTTGATCCCCAGTTTGAGCACGTAAATCCCTAGGTCCCATGCCTAAACCAATGCAGCTACTCCCACCCCCATCATCTTGTTGAAAGTAATAAAATATCACCTCATCAATTAACATAAATTCACATGTTCTTACATGGCTCGAGGGTATCAAGACAACCATCATTAATTATAATTAAGGTCGAGTTAGTAGCAGGAACCTCCGTGAGCCTCACTTCATGATGTTTTTTCAATGCCAATGGGTGGCTATCAATATGAATTACTTGCATGTCTATTTGGATCTTAATTCGTGATTGAAATCTCCACCATCTTAAGGGGATCCCCTATTGGGTAAATATGGAATGAGAAATGTGACATGCAACCACATGGTGGAGACTTAAAATGCATTGGACATTTTTTAGTTATATCGTACTTATTTATTTTTTAGTCTTTCTACATAATCCATTATTATGAAGATATACTCTAGTAACTAATTATATGTTAATTGTTTATTTTAGTATATTTGGATGACAATAGGACGCATTGCATTTATACATTAAAAAAAACATTGATTGGATGATGGAATGGATTGAATGATGGAAAAAATAAATTTATGGTAAATTATCATGACATGGTGTGACTACATTAATGAATGAAGTTGAACGTGAGGTAGACACCAATAATAATGAGAAAAAAATTGATTTATAAAACAATTTAAAACATAAAAAGGGCATCATGTCCACCCATACTATTTATTTATCTTTTAATATTATATTGATTTATATCATCTATTTTTTTTTAATTTCCATAAATTATAGGTATAAATATTTTTATGAACTGATAATGCACTTTTTATATGCATGGCATTACACAATTAAAACACTACAAGGTTATGTGGTGTAACGTCCACAAATTCTACATCAAAAAGTTGGATGAAAAGAAGAAAACTTCTAATATTGGGATTTTCGAAGTATTTTAGGTTACTAATTCTTCCTTAAGAAGTGATAGACATCCAAAACTCTCTCAAAATAGATACTATTATTTGCAATATATAGTGGAATATGGATTCGAATCCTTCAAAACATTTTTGTTCTACGTTAACTCGTAAAAGTTACAAATGAATGAATGTGATCATGACATAATTGTTGTTCAACATGGTAATTGATTTACCATGGTTAATACAATAAATATTAAGATTTTGTGTGATGTTGGATGCTGATATGGAGAGTTTGTTACGACCCTCGCTCACATCAGTCTCAATTTCATAATACCCTATTTTTCTACTATAAATAAGAAAATAGGTGGAATCGTTAGAAATGAAACACATATTTTTAGAAAGCAAGGGCAGAATTCACATTACGACATAAATTAAGATAAAAAAATGTCTTAGACATTCTAAGTTATTACAACATTTCTTTTTAGTGCACCCTAGCAAAGACAGTAGGTCCTTCCATGTCCTAGCTAGACCATCTACCATGTGCAATTTCTAGCCAACAATATTGTAGGCTATCAAGGAATCTCGCTAAGATATCCTAGGACCTTCAAAGGCTCCACTAAAAGATAGCATCAAATAAATAATTTCACAGTTGGAATGTTTTATTTCATAAAATAGGTCCTAAAGGATATTTAACATGTATGACACAATCTTCATTAGCATCAAATGTTGGAGTTATTTTCTAAGGATTTGTCTCACAAATATTAGGTCATGCAATATGTCAATGCTAGTGTTACAATAGTTTTCTTAACTTCATCTCACGGATCCCTAGTGACCATCGTCTAGACAATATTTAACCCTTGCATCACAAAATAAAACTATGACAATATAATTACAGCAAAAATACATGTATTATATAGTGATAAAGTTGCAATAATGGGGACACTCTCCTCAATTTATAAGATAGGTGAGTTATCCCAACAATATAAAATGGACCAAGTGCACAAAAACCTAATATAAGCTATTAGGGTATATCCACATCAATAGTAATTTATTGAATATATACAAGCATAATGTGGTGCTTGGAATCCACCTCCAAAGTGGTGGGGTCTCCAAGCTAAGGTTCCACATTTCAATCACTCCTCATTACATGGTTTTGTTCTCTCTATAAAAAGGCTCCAAGCTTTAGTGCTCCTCAGCATATCGTAATTTAAAACAAAATCCATGTATTACAGTCTACAAGCAAGAATCCCTCAATAGAGCCACTCAACATCCTAGATTATGTTGTGTCCTTGTGATGGTCCTAGTGGGAAGTCCACTTATCCTAGTGCATGTTAAGATCCTATCATCAACGTCATGCATGTAATGTAGATGATAATTTAACATATGATATCTTCTAAAATCTGGATGATTTTAGTGCCACAAGACACCTCTGCACATATATCAACGACAATCATCCATTTATATTAAGAAATCTAAATGTTGAGAAACCAAAACAAATTATGTTATATCAAAATGATTAATATTTCCTGGTTCAATCCACATAACACAAATTTTACCAATAGCATAGTGTAAACACCTTGATACAAATAAGAAAGCTTCTTCTCAACGATGAAAATAAGTTTAGCAAAAAGAGTATTCTCCCTCTAAATATCCATTGCACTTTCTTTTGAAAAAAATTAGCCACCATAATTTCGAAATAAATCGATAATGGCATGAAAAGAACCATATCCCAAACACTACTCCACATTAAGGAATCACAATACACCACCTCTGAAAAAATTTGAATTCTCACCGATGGAAGAATTCCATTGAATATGGTTAGAATATATCCTAGGAGGCATACTTAACTTCATCAATAATTACATCCATATTTAAATCTTCCAGGATGAAAGGGTAAATATGTAATGTTTACTCAACTTTCCTTTTGTGGTTTTAGATCTAGCCCATATTTTACATCGATATCATATTTTTGGAAAACATCCTTCTCACTCCCTTGAGTAACTAAAGGAATTTATTGTGATCTTGAGGAACATGCATCCTAATAAAAATTCACATATTGATTCACTACAATGATTTGTTTTTCTTGAATCCTACTTATCCTCTTTTTCATACGAACATGAATATATACTAGACGCTGAAATACAAAGAAATGTGATACATTTTGTTTCATACAAATGAATTCCTCTTTCAGTTTTTTTCTTTAAACATATTTTACAAAAAACTCTTCAAAATATAAATTTTGGTTTTATAGGATTATGCCTAAGACACTTGGGAAAATATAGGTCATTTATCCTATACTTAGTAGCCTCAATGATATAATTGTTCTTTATTTATACAACTCCATTTTTATACTGATTGTAAGCCATTTTCAATTGTCTTCTCATCCCTGGATCACTGCAAAAAGAGTTAAAGTTCAAGGGATTTAGTTGCCTCCATTTCTTTTGAAAAGTAAATAATCTTCTACCCTATCTATTTTTCAAACATGGAGATAAAACATTGTGACATTACACAATGCTTCATCCATATTTTTCATAAACATATATTTGTTCTATTTTATTGCAAATTATCAATGAAATTATAATAATACATGTTCGTTTTCGAAGAATGAGACACATAAATCCATACATATTAAAGTGGATTAATGTGTGAGTCTTCATGGATATTTCTTCTTTTTCCATTGATTTAAAATGTATTTTTGACATGCTTGATAAGTAAACATACATTACATAAATCCTGCATTCTTTGAAGGATCTTCATTTCTCTAAAATTATTTGGGAGATCGAGTTTAATTAGTCTAAAATGTTTGATCATAATATACTATTCAAAATATAAAAATAGAAGAAATGTTGTAATATTCCAAGTATTCCATGAAGCATTAATTTAAAGTGTATAGGAAAAAGTTTTTTAACAAAAATTCCTCACTTAACCTATGAAATTATTTAGTAACAACCCTTAGATTTAATGAAAATGTCATATTTGTTTGCAAATGTGGATTTATACAATTCTATCTTGAGGACATAATTGGGATACAATCAATTTTTTGTATCCTAATTATGGATTTATATTATTTGTATTTTCTCTTTAGAATTTATTCAATTTTATACATACATACCTAACAAATTGGAAAAATTCAACACAGAGAAAAATATTTTTTCAATTTTTATTCCCTAGTAATAATACTTGGTGGATCCAAATTATTCAAAAATCAGAGATAAATGCTGAGAGAATATTTCAATAACATCTAACAACTACCGATCAACTGTAAAGTAAGCAATAATTCTAACACATGTTCCATTTGTAACATTCCCATCTAGCCTACGTGGCATAACTATTTTCTTAAGATAAAGTAAATTATTTAAATCCTCATTTGTTGATACAATGAAGAATTTAGTGTTCAATATGATGAAAGCTACATTAGAGTAATTAAAATTATATTATGTTTTAATTTAATTATGACACAATATTCACAATTAACATCCGTTCATCTTTTTTTGTTGAATATGTAAATATAAGTGAAAGTTGTATTTTTCAAACTTTATACACATTTTATAAAATTTAGTTTAATATTAGAAATACATCCTTTTTACTATTATTAATATTAATGTAATTTTACTTAGAAATACAAATATTAAAACTACAATAAGCTTTAATAAAGTTTATCAAACTATTATTTTTATTATTAATAAAATAAATTTAAAATAGTCTTAATAAAAGAAAGTTTAATATGCTTATGACCACATGTAAAAATGGTCTTATGTTCTTCCAAATGGTTTTGGTTGAAGTTTGTTATGAGAATTTAGTTAATATACACTACAAATCTTTTTGAAAAATTGTAATACAATAGAATTGCAATGCAGTACAGTTGTTAAAGAATAACTCAGATAGTGTAGGAACGAGTTTCAAATCTAGCTTTTGAGTTTTTGATTGAGGTGAAGCTTCCTATGAGAGTTTGGCCAACATAGGCTGCAACTCTTCTTGGAAAATTGCAATGTAATAGAATTGCAATGCAATCCACTTGTTAAAGAATAACTAAGATAGTGCACGAATGAGTTTCAAATTAAGGTTTTGAGTTTTAAATTAAGGTTTTATTAAAAATAGCGAAATTAGTTCCAAATTTAGGTTTTGAGTTTTAAATTAAGATTTAATTAAAAATAACCAAGGTAAATACTTATCTTATAAAGATGGAAGTAAACAACTCTTTGCTGTAAGTGATTGAAGATTTTGTATAAAAAAGGTTTGGTTTCTTTGAATATTACAATAATAATACAATAATAAATTTTATATTAAGAATACAAATATTAAAAAATATAATTAATTAAAATAATAAGTACTAAGAATCTATATTTTTAAATAAAAATTAACATATTAAAAAATAATTCCACCATATAATATTAACTAATATCTGAAATAATAAAATTAGGTTTATCATTAATATATTATTATCTATAAATACAAATATTACACATATATTAATATATAAAAAAATATACATTATTAGAAAAAGATACCATTGCCCGAGCTAGTTTGTTTCCATTTTATATGTAAGCATATTTCAATTATTTGATATTAATGACATGAAGTTTTATTTCTTCTTAAAATCTATGTTTATGTTTATATTTTTATTTTGTTGCATCCCTACATACGTTTGGATCATCATAACGTGCACTAAGAGTAAAATCACTCCTCCCTAGGACCACTACAAGCACATGTCATAGACTAAGATGCTAAGTTGTTGTATTGAGGGATTATTTCTTGGAGAGTATAATACCTGGAGTTTGTTTTGAATTAGGACATGATGAGAAGAATCAGAGCTTGGATCCTCTTTTAGAGAGCACAGAACCATGTCATGAGAAGTGCTTGAAATGTGGATACTTAGCTTAAACACCATGAAACTTTGGAGGTGGATTCCAACAACCACATGACACTTTTACATCTTCACTAAACTACCCACATGTGGATATAATGTAATAACTTATATTAGGTTGTTGCACAATTGATCCATCTTCTATTATTTTCCTAATTGGCCTATCTTATAAAATGGGGAGAGTGTCATCATTCTCACAACATAGTCACTAGATCATCCATATCTTCTTGATGTAATCATATTGTAGCCCTTTTTTGTAATGCAAGGGTTAAAGCTTGGGTGGATTATTGGTAAATAGGGTTTATAAGACTTTAGTAAATGATTTTAATAAATAATTAAATAAAATTTTAAAAATACTTTTTAAAATGTTATAAAATGACTAGGGTTTAGGGTTTAGGGTTTGGGATTTAAGGTTTAGGGTTTAGGGTTTAGGGTTTAACGTTTGGGGTTTGGGTTTAGGTTTAGGGTTTAGTGTTTAGGGTCTACAACATTTTAGTAAATTATTTTAATAAACACTTAAACAAAAGTTACAAAACAATTTTTAAAATGTTATAAAATGGTCACTCTCTAAGGTTTACGGTTTAGGGTTTAGGGTTTTCGTTTAGGGGTTTAGGGTTTATGTTTTGTGTTTAGGGTTTAGGGTTTTATGTTTATGGTTTAGAATTTATAACACTTTAGTAAACTCTTTTAATAAACATTTAAATAAAAGTTACAAAATTCTTCCTAAACTGTTATAAAATTCTTAGGGTTTATGGTTTAGGGTTTAGGGCTTGGGGTTTAGGGTTTAGGGTTTAGATTTTGTGGTTTAGGTTTTAGGGTGTATGCTTAACATTTATAAAAATTTACTAAATTATTTTAATAAACACTTCTGAAAATGTTATTAAATGATTAGGTTTTAAGGTTTAGGGTTTGGGGTTTAGGGTTTAGAGTTATAAAACTTTATTAAATACTATTTTAAAATGTTGTAAAATGTATTTTAAAATGTTATCAAATTCTTAGTATTTATGGATAGGGTTTATGGTTTAGGGATTGGGATTTATAACACTTTGATAAATTCTTTTAATAAAAAATAGTTATAAAATGCTTGTTAAAATGTTATAAAATGCTTAGGCTTTAGGGCTTAGCATTTAAAATTCTATAAAATGCTTATGGTTTAGGGTTTAGGGTTTATAACACTTTAGTAAATGATTTTAATAAAAACTTTAAAAAGTAAGAAAACGCTTCTTAAAATGTTATAAATACCTATGGTTTAGAGTTTAGGCTTTAGGGTTAAGGGTTTTGGGTTTAAAATGTTATAAATTCTTACGGTTTAGGATTTAGGGTTTATAGCATTTTAGTAAAAGATTTTAATAAACACTTCAAAAAATGTTGCAAAAATCTTGTTAAAATGTCATTGAATCCTTACGGTTTAGGTTTATGGTTTAATATCTATTAAATGCTTAAGTTTTAGGGTTTAGGGTTCAAAAGACTTTGGTAAATTCTTTTTATAAACACTTAAAAAAAGTTACAAAACACTTTTTAAAATGTTATAAAATGCTTAATGTTTAGGGTTTAGTGTTTAGGGTTTATAACAATTTAGTAAATTCTTTAAATAAACACTTAAAAAAGAAGTTACAAATCCTTGTTGAAATGTTATAAAATACTTAGGATTTAGGGTTTGGGGTTTAAAATGTTATAAATTGCTTATGGTTTAGGGTTTAGGGTTTAGGTTTGGGGTGTGGGTATTATGGTTTTGGGCTTATGGTTTATAAAGCTTTAATAAATTCTTTTAATAAACACTTGTAAAAAAGTTAGAAAACTGTTTTTAGGGTTTAGGGTTTTTTGGCGTTTTTAGGGTTTAGGGTTTTTTACGGTTTAAGGGTTGGGGTTTAAGGTTAAGGGTTTAGGGTTTATAGTGCTTTAGTAAATGGTTTTAGTAAACATTTAAATAAAAGTTACAAAACACTTTTTAAAATGTTATAAAATCCTTAGGATTTTGGGTTTTACTTTTTGGGCTTAGGGTTTAGGGTTTAGGTTTTGGAGTTTAGGGTTTAGAGTTTATAACACCTTAGAAAATGCTTTCAAGCCACAGGCTTTAGGGTTTAGGGTTTATAAGACCTTATTAAATGATTTTAGGGTTTATCCTTTAGGCTTTAAGCATTATGATATAGGGTTTCGGATTTGGGGTTTAGGGTTTAGGTTTTATTACACTTTACTAAATTCTTTTAATAAAAAATTAAATAAAGTTATAGAATGATTTCTAAAATGTTATTAAATTCTTAGTGTTTAGGGTTTACCATTAGGGGTTTACGGTTTGGGATTTAGTGTTTTGGTTTTAGGGTTTAGGTTTTAGGGTTTAGAGTTTAGGGTTTATGGTTTAGGATTTATAACAGTAAAGTTACAAAATGCTTTTTAAAATATTAAAAACAATTAGCATTTAGTGTTTAGGGTTTAGGATTTCTAATTCTTTTTAAAATGTTATAAAATGATTAGTGTTTAGGTTTTATGGTATGGCGGTTTAGGGTTTAGTGTTTCGGTTTTATGGTTTAAGGTTTATAACACTTTAGTAAATCTTTTTAATAAACACTTAAATAATAGTTGCAAAACACTTTTTAAAATGTTGTAAAATTCTTAGAGTTTAGGTTTTAGGGTCTATAACACTTTAGTAAATGTTTTTAATAAACACCTAAATAAAATTTTGAAAATTCTTTTTAAAATGTTATAAAATACATAAGGTTTAGGTTTTAGAGTTTTAGGTGTAGTGTTGCGGCTTAGAGTTTAGGTTTTATAAAACTTTAATAAATGTTTTTAATCAACACTTAAATAAAAGATACAAAATGATTTTTAAAATGCTATAAAATGATTAAGGTTTAGGACATATGGTTTACGGTTTGGGTTTATTGTTCAAGGCTTAAGTTTTAGGGTTTATAACAATTTAGTAAATTATTTTGATAAAAATTTAAATAAACGTTACAAAATACTTTTCAAAATGTTATAAAATACTTATGGTTTAGGGTTTTGGGTCTTGGATTTAGGTCTTAGGGTTTAGGGTTTTGGGTCTTGGGTTTAGGGTTTAGCGTTTATAACACTTTAGAAAATGCTTGTAATAAAGGCCTAAATGAAGGTTACAAAACACTTTTTAAAATGTTAAAGAATGATTACTATTTAGGGTTTGGGGTTTGGGGTTTAGGTTTTAGGTTTTAGGATTTAGGTTTATAAGGATTTAGTAAATTCTTTTAATAAACACTTAAGTAAAATTTTAAAAACAATTTTTAAAATGTTATGAAATGCATAGGGTTTAGGGTTTGGGGTTTATGGTTTAAGGTTTAGTGTTTATAAGGGTTCAGTAAATGATTTTAATAAACACTTAAACAAAAGTTAGGAAACACTTTTTAAAATTTTATAAAATGCTTAGGGTTTAGGATTTAAGGTTTAAGGTTTAAGGTTTGGGGTTTAGAGTTTAGGGTTTAGCGTTTAAGTTTTATAATGCTTTAGTAAACTATTTTAATAAACACTATTATAAAAGTTACAAAATGATTTTTAAAATGTTATAAAATGATTAGGGTTTAGGGTTTAGTATTTAGGGTTTGGGGTTTAGGGTTTAGGGTGGTTTAGCATTTATTGTTTATGGTTTATAAGACTTTAGTATATCATTTTAGTCAAGGATTAAATAAAAGTTACAAAATTCTTTTTAAAATGATATAAAATGCTTAGGGTTTAGTGTTGACGGTTTGGCCTTTGGGATTTAGGGTTTAGTGTTTGTAAGACCTTAGTAAATTCTTTTAATAAAGACATAAATAAAAGTTTCAAAATTCTTTTTAAAATATTATAAAATTCTTAGGATTTAGGGTTTTGGGTTTGATCTTGGGTTTTAGGTTTAGGGATTAGGGTTTAGGTTTTATGGTTTATAACACTTTAGTAAATGCTTTTAATAAACACTTAAATAAAAGTTACAAAACGGTTTTTTAAATGTTATAAAATGCTTATGATTTAGGGTTTAGGTTTTCGGATTTCTGGTTTAGATTTTAGGGTTTAGGGTTTATATCACTTTAGTAAATGCTTTTAATAAACACTTATATAAAAGTTACAAATTGCTTTTTAAAATGTTATAAAATTCTTAGAGTTTATGGTTTAGAGTTAAGGGTTTGAGGTTTATTGTTTAGGGTTTAGGTTTTAGGGTTTAGGGTTTTGAATTTAGGGTTTATAACACTTTTGTAAAAGCTTTCAATAAACACTTAAATAAATTTTACAAGACGCTTTTTAAAATATTATAAAATGCTTAGCATTTACGGTTTTGGGTTTTGGGTTTAGGGTTTATGGATTTGGGTTTACAGTTTAGGGTATAGTGTTTAAGGTTTATTAAATTTTTAGGGTTTAGGGCTTAGGGTTTTGTGGTTTAGGTTTTAGGTTTTATGGTTTATAACACTAGTAAATTATTTTAATAAACACTAAAATAAAAGTTACACACCCATTTTTAAAATGCTATAAAATGTTGAGGTTTAAGGTTTGGGTTTTACTGCTTAGCATTTAGGGTTTTAAGCCTAGGGTTTAGGGATTATAACACTTTAGTAAATGCTTTTATTAAAAATTGAAATAAAAGTTACAAAAAAGTTTTTAAAATGTCATAAAATACATAGGGTTAAGGGTTTAGATTTTAGGGTTTAGGGTTTATAGCACTTTAGTAAACACTTAAATAAACGTTTTTAAAATTGTTATAAAACTCTTAGAGTTTAGGGTTTTAGGGTTTAGAATTTAGAGTTGAGGATTTAGGGTTTGGGTTTAGGGTTTAGGGTTTAAGGTTAAGCGTTTGTGGTTTAGGCTTTAGGGATTAGGGTTTAGGGTTTAGGGTTTATAACACTTTATAAAATGCTTAGGGTTTAAGTTTTAAGATTTTTGGTTTAGGGTTTAGTGTTTGGGGTTTAGGCTTCATGGTTTTAGGTTTATAACACCTTAGTAATTGTTTTAATAAACATTTAATAAAAGTTACAAAACAATTTTTAAAATGTTATAATATTCTTAGGTTTTAGTGTTTAGGATTTGGGGTTTAGAGTTTATGGTTTAGGGTTAAGGGTTTAAGGTGTAGGGATGAACCACCCCAACTTAAGTGTGTATCCACTGCTAAATATTACACAATTCATTCATCCCATTGAGCCTTGAGTATTTATGAAGAAAAATAAATAGAAGGAAACATGTTTATGTAGAAGGGTGGAAAAACAAAAAACGAGGTATCTCATGCAACACAATTTCCTCCCTCCTACACTCACAACTGAAGTGTCGCCTTCCCTTATTTAGATACTCATAAAATTATTAGCATTTATGGTTTAGGGATTAGGGTTTTGGGTTTAGGATTTAGGATTGAGGTTTTATAACATTTTAGTAAATTATTTTAAAAAGCACTTAAATAAAAGTTACAAATAGTTTTAAGAATGTTGTAAAATTCTTAGGCTTTAGCATTTAGGGTTTAGGGTTTATAACACTTTAGTAAATGTTTTTAATATACACTTAAATAAAAGTTACAAAACAATTTTTAAAATGTTATAAATCAATTAGGGTTTAGGTTTTAGGGATTAGGGTTTAAAGTTTATAACACTTAAGTAAATTGTTTTAATAAACACGTAAAAAAACTTAGAAAACACTTTTTGAAATGCTTAGGGTTTAGGTTTTAGGGTATAAAGTATAGGGTTTAGGGTTTGGGGTTTGGGGTTTAGGGTTTATAACACTTTAGTAAATTGTTTTATTAAACACCTAAAAAAAAGTTACAAAACACTTTTTGAAATGTTATAAAAGGCTTAGGGTTTAGCGTTTAGGGTTTAGATTTTTCAATTTAGGGTTTATATTTTAGGGTTTAGTTTTTATGGTTTAGGGTTTATAACACCTTAGTAAGTTATTTTGATAAAAACTTAACTAAAAGTTACAAAACTCTTTTTAGAATGCTTTAAAATTCTTAGGGTTTAGGGTTTCTAAGACTTTAGTAAATTCTTATAATAAACACTTAAATAAAAGTTCAAAAACACTTTTTAAAATGTTATAAATTGCTTAGGGTTTAGGGTTAAGAGTCTAGGATTTATGAGACTTCAGTAAATCCTCTTAACAAGAACTTAAATAAAAGTTAGAAACTTTTTTAAGATGTTATAAAATGCTTAGAGTTTAGGGTTTAGTGTTTATAACACTTTAGTAAATTATTTTAATAAACACTTAAATAGAAGTTACAATATGTTTTTTAAAATGTTATAAAATTATTAGGGTTTACCGTTTAAGGTTTAGAGTTTCGGGTTTAGATTTTAGGGTTTAGGGTTTAGGGCTGAGTGAGGATATGCGATTAGGATACAAAGGTGAAAACAAATGAAAAGACATGGTGGTGGACGACTATTTAGAAGCTGAGATGCCCTTTAAAAACTAGAATCTTCTTCTACCTACCCATCTCCAATAAAATGCTCACATGAGACAACTGTAAAAGAAAAACTAGAGAATACCCCAATAGATGCATTTTGTGCAAAATTAATGAAAAACCTATGGACCATCTGTTAGTTCGTTACCCCTTTTAAAAAAAAGTATGGAGTGGAGTTATCTAGTACATATAAAACTTCTGAAAAACTAATGCATTTCTATATACAATGCCTTTGACATTTCTTGAAGAGAGATATTCTTCGTTTCTTGTCTTGATCTCTCCAAATAGGATTCTAAGAGAACATATAATGTTTATATATCTGAAATTGGGAATTCTAACAATCTGTTTTCATATAATTCTTTCAATGAAAATGTGAACCTAAATGATTTACTTTACTAATAATGAATCTAAATGCTTTTGTATAGGTATGTGTCATGAGTATTCCTAGCATTAATATCCTTACTTCTCATGCATAGTATTTGGAAGAAAAAATAGAGGGAGAGATTGTCAAATAGAATAGAATTATAAGAGATAAGTATGAGAATATGTAAGAAAAAGGGTGACTCCTCTGAGAGACATAAAGGGTCCTTGAGGGAATTACAAGACAAACAGATAGAATTAGAAGGATAGAATATATATCTATTAGGCCAGTTGGGCTTGGGGCCATCTGCTGGAGAATCATAAAAACCGGAGTTATAATCCCAACAGTAACTCAGAGGATTTCACTTACGGATGACAGTTGGCAAGAAATTGCAGAGGTCATGGAGACGCTTGTTTCTATAAAGCAATTTGCAACATGGCACAGGCCAACAGGATATTTTACTACCCTTTAAGTTGCATGTATTCCACACCCATTTCATATGTTATAAACGGTATGGTATGCTTAGATCCAAGAGATAATTAAAAAATTTAAGACAATAGTTTGGTAGCTGATTAATTTAGAGAAAATCAAGAAGGAGAACGATAATGGTCAGATAAAAAACTATATTAATATTGGTGGCCCATTTAATTACCCATCTCTACTAGAAAAATTATCCAATCCCTCAACTAGGCTATGACATACTGCATTTCGTTTTGAATTCATGAATTATAGTTTAAATAATATTTCCTTTGGAATTTAAGAATAGAATTGAAATCTAAACCCCAATTCAAGAAACACTTATACCTTTCACCGATGGCACAGCTTCGTGGAGGGTTCTTCTCACTAGTACAATGCACCAAGAAAATATTTTCAAGGCCACCATTGTTTTCATGGCTGATACATCCATCAACACTGTCATCAATACAAAGCATCACATCCCTCCTTCACTTGCATGAGAAATCATATATGCAACAACAAAAGTTCATTGTCTTTATGCATTAGATTTTCATAGAAATAGCTAGAGTTTGAATTGCAACACCAATTGAGGAATTTCTTCTCCTCATTTTCATTGTCGGAACCTCGGTAAGAGAGCTAAAATTATACACATTCATCCACACCACAATCTTAGTATGACTACTGAAAATTTTCGCATTACGAGCATGTGCAGAGGCCGATTGGCATAAGTAAAAGTCACTAACTCACTCTCTCCCAAATCCCTCCTTTCATAACATGAATATGCACTTTTAGAGCCATCAACTCCCTCCCTCTCCCTGCTTTTATGCTGACACACGACTAACACATTCAATAGGAATTCAGGAATGAGAATTCGCCTAACTTTTATACTCACACATTGAAAATGAATTCAAGAACGAGAATTGGAATCACCACTCCCAGATTTTACGCCGACACACCATTGACACATTGAACTAGCAAAAATTTTAAAAGGTTCGAAACTTAAATAGGTGGATCATGAATTTGAGCGTGACATCACATAATATTAAAAGATAATACATATATATATATATATATACACACACAACAAAATTAAAATTGTAAAATTATATCATGAGTTAATATATATAGATTTAACTAGAAGTATAATTTTTTCAATGGAAATTTTTTTATGAGCATATGTTATTTAAATATTTTGTATAGTTATATAAAAAAATTAATTTTAAATTAAAAAAAAATATTCGATTCTTATTTTTATGACAAATGGACAAAATTACACATCATATGGAGTTGTAGAATGACCCTCTAGACTCACTAATATGAGAGTTGTATAAATAATGAGATAGAAATCTTCTTACTATTGAAATGTTTTTATTAATCTAAAACAAAATTTTATATATAAAATAACAAATGTACAAATTATGAAAAAAGGATAAAATCCTTAGCATTAAAGGTTTTAGATGATGGAAACAAAATTTATGGATATGGGAATAACTATAGGACATAGTGTTTAAGGTTTATTAAATTTGTAGGGTTTAGGGCTTAGGGTTTTGTGGTTTAGGTTTTAGGTTTTATGGTTTATAACACTAGTAAATTATTTTAA
>APFE030431275.1:2157-17374 GCA_000404065.3 Pinus taeda
ATTAAAAAAAATAACATATTTACATTTCCTAATATCACTAAAAATATTAAATATACATATTTATTTCTAAGAGATTAAACATACATATTTATTTTTCATAATAATTCTTAATAACAAATTTGAAAATTAATTAAAATAATCTTCGCTTCTCTGATGAATCATTTCACTTTTATTGATACCTCAATATGTTCCACATTATCTCAAAAAGTTTGACAAATCACTTGGCTAAAGATCATTCAATTTTATTGATGTAATAGATTTAACATCACAATCTCTCAAATTAATTAAAATAACCTTGCACGTGCTTAAAATCATGTGGCTTAAAATAATTGATTTTGAATTAATGATTTGATACTCCACTACAAAATTGCGATTCCAGTGTGATTGATTGTAGGGACGTAACAAAGGACAAGGAGGTGCTATAATAAAATCCCAACAACGTGGGTATAAAAGAGTGTCATTATACCGTATGAGAGTAAACCTAATTTTATTCCGTTAAACCCTTTTCAAAGTGATGGACTAGAAATCAATGTCTTTCATTATTATTAAAAATAAAATAAAAACTGGAGAAGAGCGTATTGTGAAACTTCGTGCGAAAAGATCGATTGAAATTTATGGATAATAGGATGTGTTTATTTTCATGACTTCGAGATATTTGGAGAATGTTTTTGTTAATGCATATAATGTTTTTCTTAATACAGTGAGTTAAGGGCAGAGTTAGTTTGGGATTTTGTGTTAAGTTAGTTTGGGATTTTGTTGAGATAATATTTTAATTTTTATATTTATATTTAGAATTAGTTCAATTTAAAATAACTATATAAATATGTTGTAATTGAGCACAAATATGTACAATAAGAAATATTAATAGTGTGTAATTTGCGTATTATTGGTTTCTCAAATTTCTAAATTGATATTAGAGTTGTTTAAACCCCGATTCACTGTGATCATGCCAATTCTATAATTTTAAATCTTTGTACATAGGTTTGTAGTAGAGTATGTGAGAGTAAGTAGTTATTTGTGTGAGCAATTATGGTATACAAACCAATGCTGCCGAGTAGATTATGGCTTGTGTCTCTATTGTATAATATGTTGTGATTATTAATGGATACCCTACGGCTTTCTTCAAGGCTGGACGGGGTCTTCAACAGGGCGGCTCACTATCGCCACTATTATTCATACTGCTATGGACGAGTTGAGCCTCCACATCCAAAATGCTATGGCCGAGGGTCGTTTCCTTGCTCTTCACATTGGCAAGAACATACATATCTCACACAACTTCTTCGTTGATGACATGCTCATCATGGGGATCCTCAACAAGTTTGCTTGGTTACACTTCTACCATATTTTCACTAAGTTTGGGAATGCATCTGGTTTAATTATGAATCAATTGAAATCTACTATTGTACATGCCCAATGTGATATGGAGGTTATTGATTACATTCGAAGGTTGTTTGGAGTGGCTTCTGAGATATTGAATGGGGGTATGAAATACCTCGGTTTCCATATCAAACAATGTAGTTATAGGGTCAATGATTGGTTATGGCTTTTTGTTAGATTCTATAAAAAGATATCAGCCTGGGAATATCAATGCCTTTCCATGGGGGGGCGTATTACATTGACACAAGTTGTGATCACGCAAATGGGAGTGTACTGGGCACATTTATACCATCTGCCTCTCAACATCATAAAAAAACTCAATGGGATCATAGCAAAATTTATTTGTTCTGGTATGGAAAATAAGAATAAATTCCATCTTACTAAAATGGATCGTATTTCTATGCCGAAGCGGCTAGGAGGCCGAGCCATTTTGAATATGAGGAGATTCGGCTATGCATTACTTCTTAAATCATTAAGGAGAGGGATATTTGGGGAAGGCACCTGGGGTATTATTATTAGACACAAATACTTGAAGGACCACGATTTTCCTATATGGTTGCATAGGGGGAGTATAGGCAATAAAACGGGATCTGCTATATGGATCTATTTTACAAAAGTTAACCACTTCTTTCTTTTCTTTCTTGCGTGGAAAATGGGTACTGGACTACACATTGTTATCGGACAAGATAATATTTAGGGACATGAAGATGCAGACAGGGTTCTTGATTGTCTCAAATATGGTCTAAACTACCGAGGCATTTTCTTCTGGAAACAAGTAATATTGACATGGCATGACAGATGCCCCATGTGGAAATAGTCCGAGTAGTTGGGACTGAATGGAAAAGAAGCACAGGAATGGGAAAGGCGTCAAACACATCTATAACTTGTTGGAATTTGCAAATATGTGGAAAGAGATATGATCATCTGGAGGGGTCAAATGAAGGGCGCAAATGTTATGGTGGCAAATACATATCATACTCTCTGTCGTCAAGAGGCTCAAGAACTAAAGGTGTGCTGGTTCTTTAAATTTTGGAAAACAAATATTCCTATTAAGATCACACTTTTCCTTTGGTTAGTCTGGAAAAATAAAAATTTAACGTGGGAAAACCTCCAAAAGAGAAATTGGTTGGGTTCGGGCAGATGTGTGCTTTGTAGGAATGTGGAAGAAAATAACCTCCACCTTATCACAACATGCCCAGTTGCTTTCCAAATTTGGCATAATCTTGTTGGTGTTTTTCGCTTTCAATACACTCAATACACTTGTATTTCTTCTTGCCTCAAATGGTGAAACCAGTAGAATATTACCTAGTGTTATATCCCTCATATTCTCTTTTGGGAGATCTAGAGGTGGAGGAATAACATCATCTTTAAAAATTTCATAAAGAGAATTGCACAGGTGCTAGAGCGCATCAGAAATACAAACTCTATTGGATTACAATTTGGCATGGGAAAAAAAAAAACTAAACAAAAACAAACATGTCCTAAGATTGAATATCTTTCTAATTTCTTTGACGGTGCATCTCAAAGCAGTAGATGCGGATGTGGTTTCTTGATCCTATATTCACTAGATCAGGGATTTTGGGTTCATTGGGGTGCGGGAAATGGCACAAAAACAAGGGCATAAGCCATGGCATTATGGGGATTGCTCTGGTTCACAAATTTCTTGAACATTCCTAAAATCCACATATACAGAGATTCCAAGATTATCATTGCAACAAATCACATACCTCTGGAATTCTCACAATCACTCTATGATTCAGCTCATTGGCAGAGAATTGAATCAAGTTGCGGATGGACTTTCAAAGAAAAAATTACAGGACAAGCTGTATGGTCTGCATATTGAGGTCAATATGGGAGATTTTTGCATGGATGTCGGGGTGCTACCACTACCGGGATAAAATCACTTTCTCCCTGATATCATTTTTCTTTAACAGATGGATGAACATTGTTTTTTGCTCACTATCTAAGAATTCTCTGTATGTCTTTCTCATGATAACTTGCTTATTATAGACAATGTATGATGTACAGGGAATTACTTTAGATTTTCTTTTATTGAGTATTGTATATACAATTAGAACTGTACATATAAGACAAGGAATTTAAAAAGATGACAATATGTTATGATTGTCGAGTCCATGGGACTTGTATCAATTTTAATTCGCTGAAATATGCAACTGTATATGGCGCTGCAACATGAAATATATATAATTAGTGAGGAAACCACTAATATTTCCTCACTAAGATAACCATCCAAGACTTTGAAAATAGATTCAAAATGATGTATCCTGATGAGCCTTGATATTTCATCAAGGATGTTGCAACTTCCAAAGCTCTCAACTTAAATTAGCAGCCCAGGATTCATACAAACATAGAGGTGATAGTTCTATATGCAAAGTAAGTTAAGTTCTACTCATGTCACCCTCAGTCATTAGATCAGAACAAGGTATACAGAGACCTAATCCAGGTGGACCTCCCAACACCAGTGGCATGAAAAAGGCTCAAAATTCAAAGTGGTAGAAAGTTGATTAACTTGACATCAGATCGAAGTACTCGTCGCCTTGATTCCAACGGTGTGAACAACACTCCAATCCGAATCTGTATGAAGAAGATAGAAGCAGTCAAAGTTCGAGGTTGACTTACCCATGTGGCAGGCTTAAGGAGGGCACAATTTGGCAAGAATCAGGCACCAGAATCTGGCAAGTTTTCCAAGCAAAATTGTGGGTCCATTAATTTGTCTAATATCGGCTAAGGTTCTAGAAAATTCCTAAGTGGGTGGTGGTTATTTAATTTTAAATAAATAAAAATATAAAAATATGTGGTGGGCGCGCCATGACCCCACTGCCCCAGAACCACCATAACAAAAAAATGATATTTAAATGGGTGTGGGTGGCGATGATTCTCGCCACGCCGGAGCCCACCACACTATATATATTATATATATATATATATTATATATATATTATATATATATATATATAATATTATATATATAATATTATATATATTATATATTGTGGGGGGCGGGATGTGAACCCCGTCGTCCTTCCACACCAGCTTTAATACGTAACAGCCAATAGAAATGGGGGGGAGGGCAGGCCACCAGCATGGCAGACCCGCCACCCAAAAATTAAACAATTCATTTATGTTACGTTAAATTTGGAGGGGCAGGATTTGATCCCCTGACCCCTCCTCAACTATTTGACATGTTTAACCAATGCGCACAACGACCTTCCTTGGTAGATCCACCCACCAAACTTCATATCAACCCTTTTTCATAGTGCACACAAGAGAGAGAGCGTACATATTTCGAGGTGGATGAATTGTAGGTGGCAGAACAATGCGCAGGTCGGTGACAAGGGATGAAACCTTGCCTAAGGACATTTTCCAAGGGGTCAATTTTGGTCCAGTGTCAGAATTGGGCAAGTTTTATATCAATTCTGCACCTCTCAGCGATAGGAACTCAATGGTGATGCCATTTTCTACAACAGAGCTCTCCATTTTTGGCCGTTTTATAGATTGGAGGTATAAGACTCCTTTTTGTAAATTTTGATTGTACTTCTTCTTTCTCATGCCACTTAATGAATGAAGGCCTCCCCATTGATCGATCAGGGCCTTGAGATTTAGTCCAAATTGGACGAACTCTATTATCAAGTCTCTTGTCTTCTTTCATGCTTTTATGTGTTTCTCCTCTTCTCTCATGTGCACATTAAATTTCTATGGTTAAGCTACAATTTATCCATGTAATTATTTAATACATATACAAGCAAAAGATATTGGATTAAGTGGTATCAGAGTGCATCTTTATAGATGCGAATTGCATGTTTGTATGCTAACGAGAAACAAGCTCTGAAGAGGCAAAGGGAAGCTAAAGTCTTTCTATCCTGTAGTGGAGTGTGCACATCGAAGGAGAAACATGGTAGATGAAGAGGCTCATTATGAAGAGGAACGCAACTACTGCAAAACCTTCTATACAATGGAAGAAAAGGTCGATCAATTGCTTTCAAGGCTAGAGAAAACATAAGAGAGAAATCCAGAAGAACAAGGTTCAATGCGTGGAAATGGTGGAGAATAACCCCCTCCTCCTTCCACAAGTCAAGGGATGCATCTAAGAAACCTTTCTTCAAAGTAGAATTAAAATTTGATCTTCCCGTGTATAACAATGAAAGTAATGCAGAAAAACTTAATAGCTGGATTATGCAGATTGAAATCTACCGTGGGATTCAACAAATCAAAGAGGATGAGATAGGGATTTAGTTGGCCTCTCTTTGGCTGAGTGGCACCACTCATGTCTGGTGGGAGAGCAAATTGTGAAACAGTAAGAGTGTGGATAATATTCTTTCCTCATGGCCTAGTTTTATTTTTGCATTAAAGGAACAATTTTATCCCTTGGGTTATAAGAAAAAAAGCTTAATGGATTGGCAATACTTAAGGTAAGGCAGAGGTCAGGATGTTCAAAGCTTTACCAAGGAGTTTAGAAAACAAGCACTTAATTTGGCCATTGCACTTGACTCACCTGAAGTAGTAACTAAGTATATTGGATCATTACATAGTTACATTAGACATTCATTATTGTTGTTTGAACCAACTACTATTGGCTCGACCAGTGTAAAGGTCATTCACCTTGAGAACAAGGGAAAAAATGAAAGAGATGATCATTCCAAGAAACCATGTTTCAAACCTCCAAATGGAAAACTCAAAGTGAAAGGAAAGAGAAATGAGAAGAGGACAACATCAACCAAGAAAGATGAAGGAGAAAGGCCTTATTTCACTCACTGCAAAAAGGAAGGTCAGGACGATGATCATTGTTGGAAATTGTACCCAGAAAAGAGACCAAAGATGTATGGAGGAAAAGGCAAGCAGAAGACAGTGGCAACAATGCAGCAAGACCTTGGATCTGATTTTGAAGATGAAGCATTGATCACGGTAGCAACAGCAAAAGGTACTCTTACACCTCATGTTAATTCTGAATCACATGAAGGCACTAGTTCAATAAATGAGCCTCTTCCTAATGTACAAAAGAGAATTGAGTTATTTCATATTAGAGTTGTAATAAATCATACAAAGGTGGAAACTCTATTTGATACCATATCGCAAGAAAATTTAATTCAAGAGTCCTTCGTAAAGAAGCTAGGCTTAGAAACCAAGCCACATCCAAAACCTTACCCGCTTGAATGGATACATGATAAAGAAAAATTGAATGTAACTAAGCAGTGCAAGGTTAAATTTGTGATCGCTTTTAAGTTAGTGGATGAGGTAGAACTTGATGTGATACCATTGGATATTTGTGGCATGGTGTTAGGGAGTCCATATCTATATGATAGAAAATAAATCTTCTTCCTTCATGAAAACAAATACCAAATCACAAAAGATGGGATAGAATATATTGTAAGAGCTCATCAAACTAAAATCAATGCTAGCCTTGTAAGTGCAGGACAAATGAAGAGGTTGGTGAATTCCAGTAAGGGTTGCATGCTTATGGTTGTAAAGGGGAAATATGCATAATTATCCGATGCTTTCCATGGCTATGATCATGTGCATAAAAAGGAATTATGTGAATTAATTTATAACTATGATGAGATGTTTCAAGAACCAAGGGAATTACCTCCGAAGAGTGAAATCCAACATGAGATCCATTTGAAGCATGACACTCCTTTACCAAACATTGACATGTATAGAATGTCGACGATTGAGATGGAGGAGATAAAAAGGCAGGTGTAGGAACTATTGAACCAAGGCGTCATCAGACCCAACACTTCTACGTGCAGCTCACCAATTATCTTAGTGCCGAAGAAAGATGGCACATGGAGGATGTGCATGGATTACCGAGCACTAAACAAAATCATATTGAAAAATATTTACCCTCTCCCACACATTGATGATTTACTAGATCAATTAAATATTGCTATCTATTTCACCAAATTGGATTTGCATAGTGGTTATCACGAGGTTCGAATTGCAGAACAACATGTGTGGAAAACCACCTTTAATACTAAACAGGGGTTGTTTGAATGGATGGTGATGCCATTCGGACTTTGCAATGCTCCAACCACTTTCATGAGATTCATGAACGATCTCTTTAGCCCTTTCATTGATGAATTTGTTCTTGTATATCTAGATGATATTCTTGTCTTTAGTAAAAATTGGATTGAACATGTATGCCATGTAAAGAAAGTGCTTGATGTATTGAAGAAAGAAAAACTCTATGTAAAATTGTCAAAGTATGAGTTTGGGAAAACCTCTTTGGTTTACATAGGTCATATTGTTGGTCATGGTTAGTTAAAAAGTGATCCTTGTAAAGTTGAAGCAATTGTAAATTGGCACAAGCCTACTAGTGTAACCGAGGTTCGGAGCTTTTTGGGTGTAGTACAATATTGGAGGAGATTTATTGCCATTTTCTCTATTATTGCAACACCTCTACACACAGTAACAAGTGTAAAGCAAGTCTTTCAATGGTGAGGAAAGTAATAGAAGTCCTTTGAAGTAGTGAAAGAAAAGATCAGCACAACACCGGTCTTGGCCTTACCATATCTCCAGCAACCATTCGATATGGAGACAGACGCCAATAGATATGCCATGGGATATGTACTGATGCAACAAAAGAAGCCGATATGTTACCATTGAGAGAAATTATCTTAGGCTATGATAAAATATCCGACTTATGACAAAGAGTTATATGCTTTGGTCCAAAGTGTGAAAAAGTGGAAACACTCCCTGATTGGCAATGATACCATCATCCATACAGATCATTAGCCCTTGTAGCATCTTTAGTCACAAACCAAGTCACAGCAAGCTCGTCATTTTAGGTGGATGAGTTTTCTTCAAGAGTTTCATTTGGTAATAAAGTATAAGAAGCGCACTAACAACAAAGTGGTTGATATGCTATCTCACCCTCCTTTTTCTGCTTCTGTTATTTTACATAATGCTTCATTATCTTTTGAAAGATATGTAGAACAATATGCTAACAATGATGACTTTAAAAAGATTTATGCAAAACTAACCCATGGTTCACATGGGCCAACTATCACTTATAGGGAAACTGTTGTATCACCTTGGAAAATTGTGCATATCCACAAAGAAAAGGGTTCCACCCCAAAGCAGAGCTGACGTTCCTCTTCTCCGCCACAGAAAACATCACGTTCACATACGCATTCTTCACCGCTTTCAGTATTTTGTTGGGAAAAGCAGCCGTACTTTAGAAACCCTATTTCGTCGTCGTCTCCTTCTGCTATTTTCCGTGTAGCCATTCTCTTCCTCATTGCCGAGCTCCTGGTAACGGTAATCTGCTCTGCCCTTGATCCGTCCATAAGCCTGCGGAATAACGCCCGAGCAGTTTGCCATGCTCATTTGCTCACCCATTTCTCCTCTCCTCCTGCGCTTCCAAACAAACCGATGCACAACCTTAAGAAATGAGGCAGCTCCTTGAAATTTTCCTCGAATCCGTCAAATCAAAATGCTCAGACAACGAAGTGGATATGCATCGCATCAATTCAAACATCCCATCATTCCTACTGGGTGCGTTAATTGGTGTTCCTGATTCCAGTGTTGATTGTAACTGATGTTTAAAAAAGAATGCATCAACCTTGACTTTATTGCCAGAGATCATCTTGAAGTGTTCAAGATTCTTAACTTTATTGCAAAAGATAACTTCAATCATCCAAGATAATTGCTTTTCATTAACGTCACCGCCAAAAATGATAATGAATCATTTCGAGATTTACGTTGCAGCCTCCTCGATGGATGACGGTGATGGGTTCACAATCAAATCCGCGTTAAGTTGTATTAAATTATTGAGCCTGCTTAGCCTAACACACCACCTATCAACTGCCCAGATTGAATACCAACTACTCTACAAGTCTATTGGAAACTAATTGAAAAGATTGGATCTGTGTATCTGACCATTTCATCATGTTCGAGAATCACTGGTCTCTTTTTAATCCTCTTTATTTTATTTCTGATCAAAAAGTTTGAAAAATAAACATATTATATTTGAAAATGAATCAATATTCTTTATTAAGATAAATTATAATATAAAAAAATGTAAAAATATATTTTTATAAGGTGAAAAAATTATTTTCAAAATTGGTTGAATAAATTAATAACACGATGATTGTATAAAGAAAAGACTAGGATTTCCTTTTCATTTTTACCGAGTGATGTTTGAGAAGGTTCCACGTATCACACAAACTAACATGATGTGATAGGTTACTAATAAACTAATTTTGAGTGTGAAACATAGGCTATTGTCAAGGTAATTTTGAGTATGATGTGTTGTATTGAACATTTTAAAAAAGGTTAGGGTTACAACTTATCTTATGTCTATCACTTAAAATAATTGTTGTTTTTTATGTGATATTCTTTTATGAAATTTTAGGGCTATGCATATTATAGTAAAAGAATTTTTGGTTTCATTTGTATCATACTTTTTAAGATTTAGGTGTCACATGTTGATTAAACAAGAATGTATTATGTGAACCATGAAACTTTGTGTAATATGTATGTGTGTATCCAAAATTTTGGTGCGACATGTTATACACAAAACTAAACTTTTTATGGCCATGACATTTGATATGTTTGTAGAAATTACCTAGTAGCGACATATCACATTGCATAAAAGTTTCATTTCATGCAAAATTTCATATCATGAAGACGTTTTCTTTTGTGCAACATCATGAGATATCAAATTACCAGAGTATTTATATTATCATGACATATTGCATAACAAACTTTTTTTTTCCATGTGACACATCACACTTTCTCAAACTATCCTTCTTGCAACAATGAAAATTTTATAAAACAACTCCCTTGCAATACAAAATAAAATCAATAATTCCATTGCATTTGTGTTTGCAAATTCAAAATACTTGAAAGAAGGGAAAAAAAAAAGAATGTTTTGGCTTATTGATCTTATATATCATGGGTTTGCCACCATTCGATGTCATATCTCATATAAATAACTTTTCATCGGTGTATTATGGATTTTATCATAGAAATTTCATGGTTGGTTAAACATGTTTAAGTGTGTCAAATATAACTATTCTTAACTAGAAGTCACTATGGTTGAGTATGATGGTTGAACTTAGTTTAGTGCAGATCATAATGGTTAACAATAGTTGATTGTACATTGACTTTGGTTAACTTTTGACCTTTGGTAAATAGCAACTAACCATGGTTGGCCATGTTTGATTATGGTTCACTATAGTAGACCATGTTGACAGGTTTGAAGATGTTTGGCGATTATTGACAATAGCGTCCACTACAATTGTTAATGGTTAAATATGCTAGATTATAGATTGAATATATTATCTATGGTTGATTATAATTGATTATGTTTGAAAGTTTTCAACGATAGGTAAATGTATTTTAATCTATCAAATAGTAATTTTTGTTAACTAAAAGTGACAATGGTTGGTTATGATGGTTGAATTCAGTCGAGTAGAGATCTAAATTGTTAAGGTTGAGTAAAGCTTGACTTTGATTAACTTTGGTGAACACTGATTCATTATGATTTCCTATAGTAGACCATATTGATAAGGTTAATGATTGTTTTTTTTCTAAGTTAAGCTAATTCTATTACTGAAAAATATAGTACACTGAGGCTTTAGCCTGTGCATATCCATGCTTGAGTGTTGGGAAAAACAACAAAAATAGAGTCTAGACTGCCCATAATGGGAAACCCGTCCAAATCAAAAAAAGATTGCCAATGTTATCTTGCTGCCCACGTACGGGAAACCAACAATTACTTATAATTTTTTATCAATGTTTCAAGGAGAAACAAAAAACAACCAAGTAACCAAATACCAACAGTTTTTCCGAAAGCCCCATAAAAGATGCTAGAAAGCAAAATACCTAGAACCTGAGAAAAGCAGACACGTAGCAGGTTGTGTGGCCGATCAGGTGTGTGGCGGAGACGACGAGTGTTCCTCAATGATGAAACATCTGTAAGCCTCCATGTTGACACCTGCCTACTTTGAAGCCTCCGTGTTGTCAGCCTGTTGTGCCGGCTGTTCCTCCTCGATAAAACAGTGGTAAGGATCCATGTCTTCATCGTCATGTTGGTTCTCGTCCTTCTCCTTCCCCGTTTGCTACTTCCCTCCACTGTGAGTTCTCTTCTCGACCATGGCTGGTTCTGCTTTGGTGTGGCCACCACCTTCAGTGGCTTGCTCCTCCTCGTTAAAGGTGATGGAATGGGGGCTCCCCAGACCTCTGGCTGCCAGTGTTCTAGAATGGTGTCCAGCCTCAATAGCTTGCTCTGTCTCGTGAAAGGTTATGGAGATGGTGGCAGTGATGATGGGCTTGTTCATGGAGGAACGAAAGATGAATTGGGCAGATTGGAGAGGCGGCTGCGGATTGGAAGGAATGCCACAGGGAGGCAAATCAGGGGGTGTTAGATGGAGACGTTGAGGTTGTGAGTGACTTCTTCCACTACGAGTGTTTAGGTAGCAACCTATAGTCTGCTGAGCTGAAGAGGAAGTGGTTTCAAAGGCCAGAGAATGAGAGGGATGAGTCAATATTCCTCTACTTCCACCCCTACGACTACACATTCGATGTCGTGTTCTTGGCATGTTGACACCAGGTGTTTGAGAATTTCTACGGGGATTAGGCTCAAAGTTCTGAGAAGGCTCAATAGGATTAGCGGGCATCTCAGAGGAGGGATTAGCCATAGAGGCCGAGTGGAAGAAGAAATGGCAAGCCAGGCTTTGAGTGAAGTGAGTTCCCGGGCCAATGCAATAAAGGAGGCTGCAGCGCCCCCCCCCCCCCCGTAGTAGTGCGAGAGCTAGGTGCTGCAGCTCCCTAAGGGCAAAGACATTGTAGAGGCAGGGGATAATGGATAGGTGCAGTGGTATGATTATTACCAGAGGTCATCCTTATGTGGAGCTGAGGTGGGTAGTTGCAGGCTGGTTGAAGATGACGCCAACTTAAATGCCATTTATGGCTAGTGTTAATGCATTTTTTAGACTGATGTGTTGGATTATAGAGGGCCATGTGGTATGGCCACGTGCAGTCTCGTTCTTCTGCCATCTTACTGTCTTTGTTGGGCACCCGCATTTGGGAGATAAGGTTAATGATTGTTAACTATGGTTGACTATTTTTTTATTTTGTTTGAATATGAATAATTATTTATAACATAGTTCACTTTGGTTCATTATAGTTCATCATGGTCAAAGATGGTTGATTGGAGATTGAGTATGGTTATCTTTGGTTTATTGTGGTTTATTCTAATTGATTATGGCCTATAGTATTTTACAACAATTAAACATAATTGAGTGTGCCAAGGATTAATAATTGTTAGGTAAAAGTGATTAAAATTGAGCTTGATAGTTGAATTTGGTTGAGTAGAGATCATAAGTATTAATTATGTCTGATTGTAGGTTGACTTCAGTTAAATTTGTTTAAAAACGATTTACTATAGTTTGTGGTCAACTTTGATTTGCATTGATTAATAATGTTGACTATAGTATGCATTTTATTTTGGTTTATTTTTGTCTATGTAACCCTTTACAAATGTTGCAATGTGACATAAACTTCAATGAAAATTGAAATGAAACATAAGTAAACCACTTAACCCTTGATGGATGTCATAATGTAACATAAACATTGGGGAATGTAGCAATTCAATATAATTTATATAATGTTGCAATCTAGCATAGCCCTCGATAAATCACAAAAAAGTTACATAATCATTAATAAATATTGCAATGCAAAATAACCATTCAGACACATCGTAATATAATATGATTCAACTAATATGAATATCATAATGCAGCATAACAACTAAGGAATATCATAATGAAAAATAATAATTATGCTCAAAGTTTTTACTTATGTGACATCTCACATATAAATAAACTTTTTATCTCGACATTCCGCACATCATAAATGTTGATTCTATCTGACCTTGAGGAAAAAGAATTATCACATTATTTTCTAAGCACAACCATCTGTGTAGTCTACTTAAGATTCAACAATTGGGTTTTAACCCTCCCAAGGATACTTTTCTTAATGCTAAACTAACTTCTATGTATAAACATATCACTTTTCTTAAAAATAATGTTCCTCGATGCCTGGATAATTAATGATAAATTGTTCGTCACTAGAATTTAAAATATATCTTAGGAAAACAAAGTTTTTTTCCATGTGACAAATCACATGTTAATGTTTATTTTCATGATGAAAATTTATGCATCACACCTAGATTTTTTTTTTCATAACATGTTTAAACACCCCAAACTTTACTTTATTTCAACATACGACATCAATTTCAGATGTATTGCATTCAAGAAAAGGTTTAATTTGTTGTGTGTTCTGTGTTTTTTCCTTTTTGGGTGTAATGCACAGTAGGTCGTTCCCTTCTTCATATCCTCAATTGAAATGTGATATATTATGTGGAAAAGAAACTAGGAAAAAATTCCTATCACAATGTGATGTATTGAATGGATAACAAATTTGTGTGTGACAAACCACACGGGAGGAAATTTTCTGTCATGCAATTTTCTTTTTTTAATGTAAAATGTGTGAACTAGATTTTTAGAAATATGACAATGTGAATCATCTTAAAATATTCCAAAATAGTTGGAGCGGAAAAGATTAATAAAAAGTTTTTTTGGATTTGGGTAGAAAATAACACTCTTATAGGGTTTTATAACACTGCTACTATTTGGGTGAACAAAAATGGTAGAAAATAACACTCTTATAGGGTTTTATAGGGGTTTGTCTAGAGTGAATTGGATATTGATTTTGATTTTGTTTGGTTAAGGTTATTAGAAATTTTGTGCGTAAAAATATAAATAAGTTTGAAAAGAAATTTATATGATAGTTAATTCTTTATTTTTTTAATATGGTTTAAATAATTTATCGATAATAATAATATTTTATAAAATTTATTTTAGTTTTGATTATTTAAAAGATTGGGAAGGTTGACTTTTTATTTCGAAATTGAGATTTACTTTGGATGTATCTAAAGCATTGTAAGAGAAAGTTCTTTTCATCTTTAGTCAATTTAGTGTTGTAAAGATGACAAATTCTTTCATCCCATGACATTTTAGGAATTGTCCAATACCCCTTTTCACTATGGAAATCAAAAGAGATTGTTCTTATTTTAGCAATGAGAATTTTCTTCTTTATGCTAATCAAAATAGATAAATACTTTTGATCCTCTAAATTAGGGTTGATCAAGTGCTTATAGTATCTTAATTTTCTTTTATTTTCTAACTCTTTATTGAATGACAATTTCTCCTTAATTTTAGATGTAATAACATTGTTTATACTATCCTTATTCTATACAATAACTTCTTCCTTTATTCCCTAATGATTCATCCAAGACTTGGCATTTTTATGTCACCCCTACTTAAGCCATAGGTGGTGATTTTGAATGGATTTAGAAGCTATCTTGGAAGGCCTCTTGTTTGTGATTTTCTTTATCTTGTTATTATACTTCATGTACCTAAGCATAGTAATGCTCTCAATGGGTGAATAACTTGCTTCTATGCTTAGGATAGAATAAGATGTAATTGCCTTTAATTTGTATATTATAAGTTATAAAAATGTTATGGATTTGTTCTATCATTCTCCACAATTCTCTAGAGACATTACAACCATAGAATTCACATTCGTATAAGATAATAGAAATGGAAAGCATTTTAAATAGGAGTTTCTTATTAAGAACACATGCATGTTATTAAGAGTGTACATGTGTGTTCCTAAGAATGTCACCCCTATTTAAACCAGCTCACAAAAAGATAGAAATGAGAGATCCACGCCTTAGAATTCAGCCTCTTCGAGGGGGCAACCTCCTTTACATTACATAAATGAACAATTCTTCGATGATACAAATGAAAATACC
>APFE030431276.1:0-12895 GCA_000404065.3 Pinus taeda
TCTTTCCAAAATTTCGAAAAGCTTGTGTTAAAAGTTTGGATTTCACTTTTACAAAAAGAACAAAAGATTGCTTGTTTTTTGACCGATTTGTGATTCTGGAAAAGTTAGTCCTTGGTTTGCTTATCGCCAAGTAAAACATCCTTGAAAAGACAAAAATATTTTGTAAGCTTTTACTTCAAAATTTCAAATAGTTTTTTATAGTTTGTAGATCTTAAGATTTGCTTTGTTTATAGTTTTCCCAAGATTTGCTTTAGTCATAGTTTTGAGTGTTTTTATAAAAATACAAAATCTCTTTTGAAAAAGTTTGTTTTGGTAGCATTTGAGCGTTTGAATGAAAAAGGAAATTCTTGTGCAAATAACTAGTTGTCTCGTTTTGAGTGCATTGGAAAAGACAAAAACTCTTCTTTTAGTTTGTTTGTTAAGAAAGATTTGTGTTTACACACATTTGCATTCTCAAACTCTTTCCTAGCTAGAAGTTCATTGAAGAGAAAAGGTTGCTTAATCATCTTAAGTGCATTTTTTAGTGATTTCAAGTCGAGTATTCACACCACGAGTTTCATCTCTGCACCTCTTGACTTAATCAAAAACCAATAAAATTAACGCTTAAAGTAAAATCAATCTAGTAAATATTTTTATTTCTAGGGCTGTATTACACCAACATAGCTTAGCCTAGTGCCTTGGAGTAGGGAGTAATTAACTCTCCAAGACAGTAAAACAAACAAGTAGTTGTATCTTACGGTAGGAGAGAAATCCAATTGTTGCATCTATGCTCTGGGGAATCTCCTCTTAAAGGAGAAGCACGAGATTGTGTCTGAACCAGTGTGGGAATCAATCCTTCCTCATTGGGAACGACGCTAGATATTCACGTAATGCAAATGGTAAACCTCGTATTAACCATTGTCGTGGAGCCTGGGGTCACTTGTTGGTAAACCTTGGTTTATGTCAAGGAGCCTTCAAGGGGATTGAGCTTGTTACTCTGCCCTTGTGTGCGTATCGGATAGTAGACTGTTCCCCCAGGTATATTTGTTTTTGTTGGTAACCATAGTGACCATATCCTATAAGATTCTTCGTAAGGTGATGTTGGAGGGAAGATCCCACTGTACCTGGAGCAGACGTCGGCTAGACTCACTTGGATTTTCTGGGGGGTTCTCTTCACTCGAGACGGTTAAGTGGAGAAACTTGTGCCAGTATATTCATTAAGCAGGTTGCCGGGGTAACTGTTCCAACTGCTATTTCTGTATTGAACTTTGAGATGTTGGAAATCATCACCAACTAGTGTTTTCGATACGGAAAGTTACTGTCTGTGTGTGATTGAACTCCAAGATTCTTTAGGTGTGTGATTCAATTTGTTTGGTTCTTTAGAGGCTTTAGGTGGTTTTCATTGAGATTTTACTTTGTTTGTGTGTGAAGTAGTTAAAAGTCTTTAACTGTGGCTGAATTACCAAGGCAGTCCCGTAGACTTTAGGGCCAATCTCCTGAGTTTGTAAATGTGGCTGAGTTACTAAGGAAGTCCTGTAGACTTCGGGGACAACCTCCTGAGGACATACCGAGCCAGCTCGATGGCTTGAAAGTCCTCGTAACTCCTAATGACAGTAGAGGTGGGTCACTTGAAGAAGGCGAATCTTCTTTGATAGTACATTCTGATTCTCAACCGTTAGTAATTTCAGAAGTTATTGGTAGTGTTGCATCTACTAGTGATATAGGTGAAGAGCTTTAAATATCTGAACCCAAATCTGAAATTGTTGCTACTCCCATATCAGAGTTTGTTTCTCCAGCTTCTAGTGGTCCTAGTTCACTTAGGGTAGAAACTGTAATTACCCAAGATCTTCCTTATGGACTTATAGCTATTGAAGAACTTGCTGTTTCGGAAAACGAAGAAAATTTTCCTTTTCCAGAAGATCGACCTATCTTAGACCTTAGGGAGCGTGAATCAATCTTTTACAGTCCTCCTAGGAGTAGTGCTTGGTATCGTTCATTGACTAATCTTTTAGAAAACCCGGGACTAAGTTTTTCACCACCTCGTATTTTTTATCACCCAACACCTAGAGATTACTATCCTTTGTTGAATATGTCTACTCAGTCATCCATGCTTTCTCAATCTCCGGAAGCCTATTTGTACGACGGTCCTTCTATCCCCATTGGGTATCAGTCCATCTCTAGTACTTTTTCGGGAGCATCTCCTCAACCTATCGAACAGAAGTTATTAACTGGAAGTAGTGGTACTAAACCGTTGAGATTAGAAGATATTCTCATGATGTCGGGTTCCATTCCTAATCCTCAACCGTAAGGTGGCCAGTCTCCGCCTGGGGGGCAACCTCAAGGTACCCCGTATGTGCCTGGGGGGCAACCCCAAGGTACCCAGTATATACCTGGGAGGCAACCTCAAGGTACTTAGTTTGTGCCTGGGGGACAACCTCAAGGACAGTACATACCTACGGGACAGTACGTTCCTCAAGGTCAACCCCAGACTCAATATGTACCTCCAGGTCAACCTCAGTATCAATATGTACCTCAGGGTCAACCTCAGTATCAATATGCACCTTAAAATCAACCTCAATATCAATATGTACCTCAAGGTCAACCCCAGTATCAGTACGTGCCTTAGGGTTATCAACCCCAAGGTCAGTACCCAGCTCAAGGTTACCAACCACCTTCGGGTTCATCATATTATCAACCCTACCCTCAACCTGGTTACAGTCCTCAATATCCTCAACCTGTTATGGGTTCATACCCTCGAACGAATTTAGTGTGGGATCCATCTCAATCCCAACAGGTCTTGCAACCGAATGCGCAGTTGTCATCTCAAACTGGAAAACCCTTGGTTTTTGGTTCATCCCAGCAACCTTTCCAGCCTACTGTTCAAACTTCTGCACCTTCTGTAGTTTCTCAGTCTGGGCCTAGTACGCCTCGTACTCCACCTCAAACGTCTGCTGCGACTGCTGCAACATCTGTTCCATCTACCCCACCTTCTTCTGGAGTATCGACAGCTCCGGTTTCTACTGTCCCAGTATCTACTCCTTAGACATCTTTACCTCAGTTTGGACCCACGGTCCACACTTCGGTTCTTATGCCTGTAGGAAGTATGGTTTTCACTACTCAATCTCAATATAATCAACAACCGTACCAATACGGTCCTGGTCTGCAGCAACCAACCTATCAGTATCAACCGTACCCTGGGTATACATATCAACAGCCTCAGCAACCCCAGTATGGTCTGGTTAATCCTAGTTTTCCAGGAGGTCAAAATATCCCAAATGCAATTCCCATTCCTAGTTATCCTGGATATCCTCCTCCTGGGGCTGGTCTGCAGACCCAGAGTTTTAGGGACCCTAATCGTCAGTTACCGTTTATCGCAACTTTGCACTTGCCTGACTTGACGCGCCTTATGAACAATCCAATTAACTATCTTCAGTATTGGCCGCCAATGCCACATAAGTTTCCCAGTGATATTCCTAAGTTCGAAGGTAAGCCAGGAGAGGACCCGTCAAACCATGTGATGACTTATCACCTCTGGTGTGCGCCTAATTCCATTTCAGATGATTCAATTCATTTACGTATTTTCCAACGCACTCTAATTGGTCTTGCGGCCAAGTGGTACATTGAATTACCGCGAGCCACTTTTTAACTTCGTTAAAGGAGTCAACGTCCACATACATTTCAGACCATATTCATGAATGGAGACGTCGACAGCGTTTAGTGAAAGTTTATATCCCGGATCAGATCTTAGCTGAATGGTTTGTAAAATCTTTACTACCCAAGATCACTGAGGATGTAGCTAAGGCCGAAGTAGTTACTGAGGAGAAAGTAATTTCTCAAGCACAGTACCTTGACTTAGTTTATACTCAGTCAGGTACGTTACACGAGAAAATCCCCGATCTACCCAAACAAAATCAAATCGTTGTTGCTCCTTCAGGGTCTCATGCCGCTGATGGTATGATTGGTACGGTTAATACCAAAAGTAAGAAGAAATCTTCCAAGAATTCTTCTCCTATCATAACCTTACCAGATTCCCCGACAGGAGAGTCTTCCATAGAACTTTCTGCCGATATTCACGTTGTAGAGTCATCTACAGCTAAATCCAAAACCGGTGGTAAGAAGAAAGGGAAGAAGAAGAATAAAGCAGATAAAAATTCAAAAGAGAAACCCGAAAAGGCAGAACCAACTGATGAAAAACGCAAAACTCATTATCCGTGTCTCATCTGCGATGAAGAAAATTATACGAGAGATTGCCCTCATCACATAGAGGTTGCAAAAATTTTCAAAGGTTCCCAAACTCCTGCTGTCTTGAAAGATCCTTTCCCAGCTCAAGACAATAATATGATAGGTTCATCCTCCAATGCCAATGAAGAACCCATATTGATGATGTCCCATGTTAGGATTGCGACTCGATCGCAATATTATGGCAGTAAAAGTCCTGTTGATGGTAAATAAGCAGAATATTCTCATTCGAACCCATCAACCTCAGCTCTTGGTTCCGATCCACTACAAATCGAGAAACATAATCCAGACTTAGTAATCAAACTGCCCGCCAAGGGTATACTTCGAAAGTTTGCTTTCAATCAACATGCGAGAGCAGCTCAGAACTATAACATTGTTGAGGATTTAGTTGTTTCCCCCTTAGCAATGTCGACTTTGGAAGTGCTGCAATCCTGTCTAGCACAACACAAGTTACTTTTGTCGGCTATAGGAGCTGTTGACGTTCAGGACCCGAACCTTATAATCTTTGATCTAGAAAATAGTGCACCGCGCTTATCTCATCAGATGGCTGTCCAGATTCCAGTGATAGTAAAAAACAGACCTATTCATAGGACTGTGATTGATGAGGGAGCTTCCACGTGCATTATGTTGATACAGTGTTGGAGATCGCTTGGTTCTCCTTCACTAAATCAATCTTCGACGATTCTTAAGGCCTTTGATGGCCGTGGGTTTCATCCTTTCGGCATTTTATAGGATCTACCTATAGGGGTTGAAGGTAAAACCGTTAATCTAGATGTGGAGGTGGTTGATGCCCCTCTAGATTACAACCTTCTCTTGAGTTGTAGTTGGTCTTACGCTATGACAACTGTTGTTTCATCGGTTTTTCAGCTTATAAACTTCCCTCATAATGGAAAGATCGTAACCTTAGACCAGTTGTCATACTTTTCATCCGACCCAGCCTCTGCTGAGAGCATTCAGCATGTTGGTAAAAGCGACGATCCCTTATAAAGGATGTTGGTGTAGGGTTTAGTTAAAGATTCCGGTTTACTGGGCACTTTTCCTTTCCTCCATATCAACACATCGTCTTCTACTGCAACCATTCATATGATTTCATCCAGAAACCATTGTTAATGATGATCCTTGGATCATACCTTCTGAATCTGAGATAGACTCATTTGGTACTTTTATGCCTTTGAGTCCGTATGAACTTGCGTATCAGACTATGCAGTCGTTTTCCGACACAACATTAACACAAATCGACTTAATGAATGTGGTCCATGAGGAATCACTTTCGACATCAAACTCGGATTTAATAAAATTTTCTAAACTTGTTCAAACGGATGAACAAATTCGTGAAATCCTATGCGTCGATGAGTTACCATGGGAAGATCTTCATCACAGATCTTCGTTTTTACCCAAGAACGATCGTTTTGAAAATGATTTTTCCTCAATTTTTACGACTGAATATGTTAAGGACGCTCAGAATCCAATGAAACATCCCGATTCCGAGTTAAACTTTGGAAATATTTCTCGAACTATTCCCCTTGACATTTCAGTTAAGCCTGGAATTGTTGAAAACATTCATATAGGTGCCTCTTGTATGAAAGATGAAATTCAAACATATAAGGCCCTATTTCAAGAATTCTGCGATGTGTTTGCCTGGTCATATGAGGAAATGCCAGGAATTGACCCAACAATTGTAGTTCATGAAATCAAAACTTACCTGGACACTAAACCCGTTCGGCAACGTTTGTGTCAGATTCACCCAAGAAAAGCTGCTGCAATTAAAGCAGAAGTTGAAAAATTACTCAAAGCTGGTTTCATCTATGCGATCCCGTTAACGGATTGGGTATCGAATATTGTTCCCGTTAACAAAAAGCAAGGGACAATAAGAATATGTATCGACTATAGGGACATTAATCGAGCATGTCCAAAGGACAATTACCCTACTCCCTATATCGATCAAATCATTGATGATTGTGCTGGCAGTGAATTTTTCTCCTTTATGGATGGCTTTTCCAGATATAATCAAATCAATATTATACCTACTGATCAACCAAAAACAACATTCATTTGCCCGTGGGGGACATTTGCTTATTGAAAATTACCTTTTGGGCTTAAGAACGTTGGGGCAACTTTTCAACGGGCCATGTCTTATGCTTTTCATGATATTAAGCACATTGTGCAACCTTATCTCGATGATTTGCCTGCTCATTCATTACATCGAGCTGACCATCTCGTCCATTTAAGAGAAATATTTATGAGATGTAGGCATTATCGGATTAGGCTGAATCCCCACAAGTGTGTGTTCTGCATTGAAACGGGTCGGTTATTGGGGTTTGTTGTTTCGAAAGCCAACATTCGCGTCGATCCCTCGAAGGTTGAAGCCATTATCTAATTGCCTCCTCCTTCGAGTCTTCGCCAACTCCAAAGTTTGCAAGGGAAATCAAACTTTTTACGTCGATTCATCCCTAACTACGCTGAGATCACAAAGGGTTTTACCCAGTTGTTGAAGCAGAATACTTCATTCTTTTTGGACGAGATAGCTGAGAAATCTTTTGATGCGCTAAAACACGCGTTGACCCATGCACTATTGTTTCATCCTCCCAACTACAACCAGGACTACTTCTTGTATCTCGTCGCTTCCTATTCCACCATTGGAATGGTGTTAGTTCAGGAAGATGAATTCGGTACTGAACATGTGATATATTACCTTAGTCGCACGTTAAATCCAACTGAGCTAAAATACTCACATGTGGAGAAATTGGCATTGGCAACTGTTCAAGCTGTCCAACGTTTTCGTCATTACATTTTACTACGTAAAACTACAATTATTTCCAATTGCAACCCTATGATCTATATTTTGACCAAGCAATTTCTGGGGGGCAAGTACTCCAAATGGATTGTTATCTTGCAGGAGTTTGACTTGGAGTTTGAAAAGTCCATGTCAAAGAAATCTTTAGTTTTTGCGGAATTAATGTGTGACTTCCTGAGTGCTGACACGGAAACTGTGGCGGAGGAGCCCATTGTGGACGAATCCTTGTTTGTAATCAGCACTTTAGATCCGTGGTTCAGGAATATCATCATTTATCTCCAAACCCAAACCTTTTGGCCAGATCTTTCATGATTGGACCATTGAAAAATCCAATTCCAGTCCCAACAATTCAAAATTATTGGAGATACTCTTTATCGTCATGGGGCGGACTCTATTTTTCGACGTTGTTTGACTCATGAGGAAGCTGAAAGAGTCCTCAATGACTGTCACTCTGGAGCGTGTTGCGGTCATATGTCTGGGTATGCCACAACCCAAAAGATATTGCGCGCTGGCTATTTCTCGCTGTCTATGTTTAAAGATTGTATTATTGCGGTCCGAAAATGCCACAACTGCCAAATTTTTGATCGAAATATGCGCGCTCCACCTGCTCCTCTTCACCCTATCATTGCCATTGGTCCTTTTTCCAAATGGGGTATTGATTTTATTACATGTAACCCTCACTCGGCCGGGGGGCATGCGTATATTATCCTTGTGGTAGATTATTTTACCAAGTGGGCCGAGGTGATGCCTACATTTGAGGCAGACGGCAAAACAGCTGTGATTTTCGTATTCAATCATATCATTGCTACGTTTGGTGTTCCACAAGCGATTATCACTGATCATGGGCATCATTTCCGAAATGTTATGATGACACAACTTACAGACCAGCTTGGCTTGTGTCATGACAGTTCAACGCCTTATTATCCACAAGCTAATGGCTTGGTTGAAGCCATCAACAAAGTTCTCGTCATCATGATCCAACGAATCATTGGGATTCATTGACCGAATTAACACAACATGCTATTTTCAGTGCTGTGGGCGTATCGAACCTCAGTTAAAACATCAACAGGGTTCACTCCTTTCCAACTAGTTTATGGTTTGGAAGCTGTGTTACCTATTGAGTGCGAAATCCCGTCATTGCGAATGGCCATCGAGTTACTTCCAGCCACTTCCGAAGAGGAAAGACGTTTTTTATACTCGGCTCAGCTAGATGAGAATTAGCGATCGAATCTCATGCCAAACGTATTAAAGCTCAGTATGATCGAAATGTGCCCCCTCAAAATTTTTCGGAAGGAGATCTAGTCTTATTGTACGATCAAGCAAATGATAAATTAGGTGCTGGAAAATTCGTGCCTATGTGGCATGGTCCCTATGTTGTCAAGCGAAAGCTAGTGAAAGGGGCCTATGATTTGGTAGACTTTGACGAGGTCTCTTTAGGTAAACCCAGAAATGGTCTTTACTTGAAGAGGTATTATGCTTAAAATGAGTGTGAAGATTTTTTAGTTAGGTTAGTTTTTTCCTTCTAGCTGGTGTGTTTTAGATTTAGAAGTGTGCTTAGCTTAGAGAGTGAGTTTTTCGTCGTTATTCCTGCTTATCTTGGTTTTACATTTGATGTCGCAGATGTCGACACCTCTCCAAACATACATTGGTTTTGCTAATGGTGCTTGTCGTAGTACAGGAAATATTTCTTCTGCAGCTTGGGTTATCTATTCGCCCTCTGACGAGTTAGTATCTATGCATGGGGTGAGCCTCGGTCAAACAACAAACAACATTGCAGAGTATAGTGCAGTGATTGAGTTATTATCTAAATCTATTTCATTTGAGATTCAGAGTTTGATAGTGAGGTTAGATTCTGAACTCGTTGTATTACAGCTTAATAGAGTATATGCCATTAGAAATCAAGTTTTATTAAGATTATTTTTGAGATTGCGTCTCTTGGAACGTGAATTTGACTATATTGAATATCAGCATATTCCAAGATCTTTAAATACATTAGCAGATGCAATTGCTTCTCAAATGTTAAGTAGAAATGTGCAATAATCATACAAGTAAATTTAAAAACATTCCATAACATGTTTAACAAGACAAGCTGGTAATAATGATACCATATATATAGGAGTGTGTCAAAATAATACATCGTCCTCGATCATAGGTTGAAAAACACCTTATGATCGGCAAAAATGATAAGTACAAAAAAGCAAAAATGTCACATGTGACTACAATAGGCGATCATCCCATCACTGGTGATGATCTCGATATGAAACCACTGCATGAGCCACCTTACAAAGGAACCTCCTAAAGGGTCCTGGGACTCCAATCACGTAACGGTGAAGTCGACGAGGGATGTCATCTATACTGGTCTCGGGCATGTCCCCTGTCAGGCGCTCTAAATGACTCTCCAGCTCGGCTAAGGTCTCTGCTGATTCGTCTTGTGGTGCTGGAGCCGGTGCAATTGGTTGTTTCCTCTCGTAAGGCCAGAGAGCGGCTGGTCGCCGTGGGCCCACATATGCATTTGAAACTTTTTACTATCAGTTTTGGGACGATATAAAAAACAAAAAAAAATTAATTAGGAAAAATGTTGAAAATGATTTTACTTGCATCATCCCATTTCTCTCCTGGCGGAAGAGCCATGTCTGGGTCTCCATGAAAATCAACCCCAGCATAAGGGAAGTCCTGAATAGCAAAAACCTGATTTTCCAACCATTGGAAATACTTAGGTTTGAACCGAACGACCTCGGTCCCCTCATCAAGATGACTGGCCATAACGACAACCCATCGCATCAGTTTGGGCTCTCGAGGAAGCCCAGCTCCAATAGTCAGCTGCTGTGGGATCAGCATCAGAACCCTCTCCAGGCAAAAACTCACAACTATAGCCCCATAAACAAAGGTCTTTAGTTGTCCGTTTTTGGCCCTGGTTAGTTGGCCCTTCACATTGGCCAACACAGCATCGCACTAGTTGAAAATGGTGCCTCGAAAGCAATCAACTGCCATCCGCATCTGGGATCCGGTGGCAACGTGTAGCACTGCACTACCGTAGGGTTTGGTAATTGTAAATTTTATAACCATGAGTTAAGGAAGGGATATGGTTTTGATATCTAACCCTTTGTCCCAGTTCTGAACATTGCAAAACTCTAAGCGGAGGCTCTCGACAGATTGGCCACTTGCCCTGGGCCCAAATAGAGTCAAATGTTCACCCCTCCTGGGAAAACCAGTCGAGAAATATATGTCAGCTGGCTCGATTTCGAGTTGGTGTCCTCCAATAAAGAAACACTGGTCCTGTATACTCCATCTATCAACCAGCCACTGCAAAAAGTCCACCTGGGCCCTCATGCCAGGTATGGCCCAGAACTTGTACAAGCCGCATGCCTTCAATGCATCGATCGAAGGTTGATGATTCATCGCGGCGAGGTCCACATCCTCGTGCTCCTGTTCTCGCCAATCAAGCATGACGGATATCCTAGAATCAAGTAAAAAGGTGAATTAGGACATGAAAATTTGATTTCATTGGGTATTTTTTGAGTTAGTTAGGTGTTTGTAAACCTATGCGCGGGGTACGCACCCCCTTTTTAGGGACAGTGCGTGGGGTCCGCACCTTGCCTTCACGGTAGGTGCGTACCCTAACCTTTTTGTCCATTGCAAAAAAGTTGGGGTACGCAGGTCCCTTGTGGTGAACCTGTGGGCCCCCGCGCGCGGGTTTCTAAACCTAAAAACCTCCTAAAAGCACAATGTAAGCCCTAAAAAACAAATTCAAACAAACAAAAATGAAGAGTAGGATGATGTGGATTACCTGGAGGAGATGGCGTTCGATTTCGACGGACGGATTTTCCGAAATCTTCGCGGGAAGTTTCTGGCCAAAAGCCCTTTTTTCTCAACCAAATCTCAAATGGTAAAAAGTCTTTTTTATAAGTTTTTTGGGTAAATAAATTCTAAATTTGTTTATATTTCACTTTAAAGAGGTGTTTTTTGCGACATTTTAACCTATTATTAAACAGGTATGAGTAATGTTTGATTTTTTGTTCGAGATAACAAATTTTCAGGCGAAATTAATCATTTTTCAACGAAAAACCATTAGAGTCATCTTTAAGCTCTTTTCTGACTCCTAAAACATGAAAAGATCGTCGAGTTTTTCTTTTTAAGCTCGTTAAAACGAAACTAAAAATACGGTCCTCTTACAGCTCTTTTCTGACCGTAAAAACACGAAAAGATTGCCAGGTTTTTGTCGTTTCAAATTCGATATTGGTTATAAAACGACGTGTCATTGATCGCTTTTTTACTTTTTCGGATCAGAGGCACTAGTTACGGAAAGTACTCCTTGGTCGTAAAAGATCAAGCGGTTCTCTCAAGTATTATTTTATACTTTTTCGAGCTTGGGAGACACAAATTTACGAAAAAGTCAACCCTGGAGTCTCCTTAAGTTTTTTCAGACTCTCTAAAAATGAAAAACGTCAAGTTTCTCCTATAGTGGACTCGTTAAATTGCGACAGTAAAGGACCTGTTCAATTACAAACAAGAACAGACCACTCCTTCTTAGGGTTCGAATTTAAACTAAGTTGGACTCACCCGAAGGGTGAGCTTATAATCAAGCATATGTTATCCTCCTTAAGCCTGTAAAAAAATAAAGAGGTACTTGCCAGAAATGGTGGGGGAAAAGAGAGAAAAATGAGCCTGTTTGTCATACTTTGTAACCACTCTTGAACATGACACTTTCATTCACCTAGGTTGGGAAATCCTTTACCTAACAGTTGATCAAACCACATTGAAAGTCTTCAGCCAGTTTCTGGGTATTAACTTTGGGTCAATCGTCACCAAACCATTTGTCGTGTTGTTATGTGTTCAAGAGGTCTGTGCGAATAAGCCATTCATCTGCAAAAATATTTGTCATTCCATCTTGATCATCCCTGAGTCAGACCTTGTAACTAAATTTATTAAAACTTGATCTATGATTTCATGTCGTGGTCTTGCCTATGACAGTTCACTTTCTATCGACTTCAGCTCTTTATCCAGAAATATGATCTAGAAATCGCCAGTACCTTGGGATCTGCATGCCTCAATGGCAGGTTTCTCGTCTTCAACGACAGGTTGCATCATTGACCTTCGATTGAAGGATTCCGTGACATGTTCGACATCGACACATCTAATCACATCTCATGGATTGTACTGAGTACTTTGAGAGCCATTGTCATTATTGGTGGTTTCTCTCAAACTTGTTAACAGTTTACATCATCGACTGGTAATCAAGTGGTTTCTACCATGTTCGACTTCGACACATTTATTGACATGGATAGAATCGTACTATTTCGGGGAGTAGAAATGAAGACCCTGGATCTAGTTTCCACCATCCAGGCTGCGAGGAATTTTGTATTCGTTATGATTATAGACTATTCATAAACAGATGGATGTGTCCATACTGTGTCTACATGTGTCTATACTTATGATGTGTTACAAGATCATTCTTATATCAGAACAATAGTTAGTTTTCTAGTCAGTTTTTAATTTCCTAGTCAGTTTTGATCTGAGTATGGGAATGCCTACCTCAGCAATGATATGATCTCATATATATATTTTTGCACTTGAATGTTTTTACAGGTTCCAACCAGGATCTCTGCAAGATAATCCTCGAAATGATAAAGTACTTCACTCTTCTTAAATGATAAATGAAATCGTCATCTACTACAGACTTCGCACTTTAGGGGGCAATCTGTTACACAAAAATATCGTCACCATGATTATTTGTAGTCAGTATGGGTCTATCATCACCTATACTAGCCTTCTAAGAAAGTCTCAGACCTTAGCTCTTCATGTCAAGCTTTGCAAAAGAGAGAAAGACTTTGAAAATCAATATTACTCTGGTTCCGCACTTTCTCCTACTTTTACCTGCGGACC
>APFE030431276.1:13557-31424 GCA_000404065.3 Pinus taeda
GGCACAGGTTGTAAAGTTCTTCTTCATTTGAATTAATACAATCAGATTCATTTTTCTCAACAAATTGTCTTATGTGGTTTGTTTCATAATCTCCTTGATCTTTATGATGAATATGCTTTATAATATTGGCTTTTCAGGTGCTATTTAATTGTTTGCTTGTTTGTGTTTGCAGAATACACTTCAAGGAAGCTCATTTGGAGCGAGGGAGTGAGGCTTCCACAAGCTTGCATTGGACCCAAGGTAGGCCTAAAACACTTGTTTGCCTTTGTTTTACTTGCATGTTTAGAGAAAGATAGTTTTTGATTGGCTTGCTTTTCACTAGATATCAATAGATACTAGGAAGGTCGATCTTTTCCGCAACCTCGACTCATTCCGTGTGACACCCGCCCCTTCTCCATTTATGGCCACCTTCAACCTTGAAAATGAATTCCCTACTATGTCACTCCCTTTCACTACTGTCAACTTCGTTCCCCCATTGTTGTCACATCATTTCCTCCATGCCCTTGCACACACCTCCATGCCTTACTAAAGCACTTTTTTTCATGCTTCTTTATCTACCCTTAGTTTTTCACCTCCCCTAAAAAATTACTTCCTAATTTTGTATATCTAGCTCGTAAGTATATTGCCACTTCATCGCATTTACTTGTTCCTCACAACAGTATGGGTACTCACTCACTTGTAATGCTCCTCATGAATATATCGACATTCACTTGTTACTCGTAACTATAATTTTCTTTTAACTACATGGGAACTCACTTGTTTGAATTTTCTACCCTTGCTCATATTTTCATCTAAACTACAAAACATAAGAAAAAATAAAAAAGACATGTCTTCAATACACAAATTAAAATGTAACTTTTCGATCTGGATAACATGCACAACTATTTCTTAAAATTATGGTGGCATCCAAAATGTATCTTCCTTTAACCCAAAATAGCTATGCATAATGATATCTATTCTAATAAAATTTCTTGTCATTTGAACATCCCACTATTCACTATTGCAAGTCACCAACATAACAAAAATAAAAAACAAAAAAAAACACTTCTCTCAAATTTGTATTTTGCCTTAGTTTCATACTAACCACCCCTTGTCACGCAATGACGACTTGTTACACAAAAACCATGCACACCCATTAAATGCTACTATGCGTTGCACACATAATCACAAGAAAACAACTTTTTCTTTATACACACTAACAATATAAAACGATCCCCTCCTAAATGCCACTCATCTCTTTCCATGTTCCTACATGGCTTGCTGAAATTTTTGCCTACCACCTTTTTCATTCATAAAAAGCCCTAAAACAAAACAAGAAACATCCAAATAATATAAAAACACATCCTTCTCTCAAATTAGCAAAAGACATGTATTGTTCCTTATTTTGTTCATCATGCATATTGCTTAATTTCTTTCAAAGTTACATGTTTGTTGTGACATTTCCATTAAACTTTTTCTTTTTTTTTGTTATAGATTTTTCAAAATATAATATCGATGGCTGTATCACAACAACAAATTATTTTCTCCATAAACTACTTTCCCTTTGACATGCATGGTATACTTGTCTTTGCTTCAAATTCAACTTCTACTTCTAACTTTTAAAATACTCTTCTTTCTTGATTAGCTATGCCATCCACTCCAGTGACTAATGTATGACCAACAAGCTAGCAACGTCACTGTGCACTTCGTAGGGACAAAATCAATGCACGCTGTCAACTTCTCTATAATGCTCGTCGATCTTCACTACCACCTCACACAACCCCATCGCAAACTTCCATACCTTCCCATATTTTTCTCCCTACCCTTCCATCCACTGCTTCTCCTATGTTCCCACTTCCATTTCCTCTTACTGACCCACTTGTTCTCTTCCTTAAAGATCCTTCACCTCCCGCTTTCCTTGCTCAACAAGCCCCCCATGTTGCTTGCTTTTCAAATTTCCAACAATTCCACAACAATGGTCTGCAACAAGCACATCACTGCTTTCATGCATGAATTGATGCCCTTACCCCCATGCAAAAATGTTTTACCTGTAATGAATCTTATCCTTCCATAAAAAAGAAAAACGTAACAACTTTATTACCTTCTCCCATTGTGCCTCCAAATGAAATGTTGATCATTTCTCGTCTTCAAACAACATGGAACCAGGAAAATAGCCCATGATTCTCTCCTACCTAACTCAGGTTGAAGAGGTGCTCACTCCTCGTGTCAGCCCAATTCCTCAAGTTTCCCCTGCACATGGGGGCCAATAAAAATATTATGGCCATATTATTAGCTTTCCTCAGGATATCACTAACATTGCAGCCTCCCTTCCCCGTGTGCTCTCAAAAATAGATATCCTTGTTGTCAGGAAAACCACCTCTGACCACGCATCTTATGATTTCTTTATTAGTAGATCTCGTGTCCTTGTAGCATTGGAATTCAAACTAGCAAACAATCCATACTACATTGACGTTCAGATTGACCCAACTGCACTTTTTTATTTACATGTTGTCCCTAGAGATGTTACCACCCTTCTGCATCATGTCACCACTAACTCCCCTTCACTTGCTAAACCCTTAGCTGAAACCCCCACTCCTGAACTCCACAACACATGGCCGTCTAACCTTCATTCATCCTCCTCTGTTTCAACTCTTCCAAATTCCCATACTAAGATTGATGAAATACTTGCCTACATAGAATCTTCAATTCCAAATCTACCCATTCACTTTAATGGTCCATTATTGGTCTTTCTCCAATTAATGAAAACAACACTGAGGGTCTCTTCTTTATGGCCTTCCCCACCCTTTTCCACACAGGATCTATCATGATTAACCAACCAAGAATTTAAAACTTTGATATGCAAGAATGCCCTTTGCATCTAATGCGCTACCATGATAGCCGTTTTGGTCAATATCCGAGGTTTCACTATTACTCTTACAACCTTAAATTGCACCATTGAAGCTAGGAAACTATATCTGTCTTCATTAAAAGAGAACTTGCAAATAGTTTACCGGAAACCGCTGCAGACCTTCTTCATCACCTTACACAACTTCACCCCACAACCATTACAGACTAGATTATGAGTTTTGGCTCTTCCCTCCAAGTGAGCTGGGATTTTTGGACCAAGGCTAGGGGGGAACTTAGTGACATGATCATTCCACAAGGTAGCCCTACCTTCTTCTTCACATTAAGTGCACCTAATACAAAATGGAATGACTTTCATATGGCCATGCCTTCTAAACCTCCATCCAATATGCATGAACAACCTCGATGGAGAATCCAAAACATTGTTGCAAACCTGAATTGTGCATCTCTCTACGTCTATTTCATATTCACAATCTTCTTAGAAGAGGTCCTACTAAAATGGTTCCTTGTAAAGGATTTTTGTATAGGTCTAAAACTACCCTTGTTTGTCTTCTCTCCTTTATGTACAATTTCTTTCATGCAAACCTCTTACTTATTCTCTTTTTTTCCATACATATGAATGGAAACATATTGGAAATGCACATATACATCGATTTCTATGGTTCTAAAATGCACTGACAATGTATTACCTCAACTGGACTGTTGAAGAAAGTGTTGTTGTTGCTAAAGTTTTTTTTTTTATTCATACACTTGTTCTTGGAACCCTCGCCCCCTCCATCAACGACATTCTAGAATCCACCAAACATCGGTTCGTGATCCCTACCTCCTTGCAACACTTGAAATCCTCTCTTCCAATGAACAATAAGACTACAAGTAGCTTGTTAACTATGACCAAAGGCACAAAAGCTACCATTCCTCTACATGCCTTCACAAAAGGAACAATTCCACATCATGTTGCTATGGAGTCCCATGGGAATTGTGTTATTCCTCTTCCATGGACATCAATACTTCTGGACATAAAACCTATTCTCCTACTAGAAATGATGACAAGCTTAATGTCCACAACCCTCACATGTTTCGGTTTGGAGGACCAACATTGACTTCCAACATGTACTTTGTCGCCATGTTGTTTTGAACTACCTATCGAAATATGTAGCAAAAGGAGAGTCTAAATTAGAAAGCTACCACCAATTGCTTCCTCCCTTTCCATGAGTTCTCCCCATGATGCCCCAACTGTCACTATCGTTCGCAAACTCTTCACTAAACTTATTTTTGATAGGCACATTAGTGCACAAGAAACATGCCACATTCTCCAAAAACTCCCACTAACAAAATGCAACCACTCTTTCGTCTCCCTTAATGTTAAGATAAAAAATTTCAGACATGTCTCACGTAGCTTCGATCTCCATCTTCTAACAACAGTGTTCATCACTTCATACATGCAAATACCTCCCTCACTTGAATAATGTCTCTTATTGAAGTTACACATTCCTGGTCATTTTCCTACCATCGCAAGACATCACTGTGGAAACACATCTCCCCTTCCATGGTCGTATGCATCATTCATTGTTGTACCTGTATTCCTTCTACAGATTCATAATCGTATGTTGACTTTTCTTGGAGTGAACTTCTCTTTTTCTCCCCTTTCTTTAAACTACCAGATGATATTGGCACAAACAATGAGGCAATTGTCGCACATTGGGAACATGTTAAACACACATACTATGCATGGCATGTGGATTGTGCATGTACAGACCTACCACTCCCCACCTCTCCTGACGACTCTCAATTGAAACAAGCCCCCAGTGCACCATGGCAATGGATGAATGGAAATTCCTTTCCCAACTCCACCCAAATAACAATATTCTCTTTGATGAGCTAGAACTTCTTAGCTTCTGTGACTTCGATGCAAACAATAATTGGGCTCATTCCGCGATCCCTTCCCACTTGCAAAAGAATCATTCACTTCATAGAAGTCAAACGCTCCTACACACAATTGTGCCAAATCCCCTGCCCAACTACGCATTCCCTTTCCTCCTTGTCGCCAAGCCAACACATGGCTTCCTATATCATTATTCCCCACTTTACTAATAATGCCTCCAAACCACTGCTAAAGATGCTTATCCAAGGCACTTCTGGCACCGGAAATGATTTCCTAATTGAATGCCTCAAAAATGCCTTCCTATCTGCCTATGGAAATAAAGCTAGCCCTTTACTCTTCCTTGCTCCATCCAATATTGCAGCATGCCACATAAATCCACTTACAAGACACTCTAAACTTTGCATCCCTATATCCTCTATGTGACCTCTTGAAGGTCAATCCCTACTAAACCTTCCAGAACAACTTCAACATGTGAAATACATTCTCATTGATGAGATGAGCATCATTGGCTCTAAAATGCTTGCTCAAATTGATGACCATTTACAATAGGCATTCTCATCCAATAGAAACACCCCATTTAGTGGTCGATCCATAATCGTTGTAGGTGACCTTGGTCACTTGCCTCCTGTCAAAGATACACCAATGTCTATAGGAACATCTCTGGAAATGCTCTTTGGCGCAAATTTGATACAGTTGTCACACTTTCAATGATTTTCCGCCAACAGGGCATAAACACTGCTCACATTTCATTCCAACAACTCCTTTCCAAACTTCGCAATGCAATCCCCACACTAGATTATTGACAACTTCTCATGGCACGCAAAAAATCCAAGCTTCCACCCGATGAAAAACACAAATTTGAAAATGTTATGCACCTTTATGCAACTAATGCATCGATAACTCTCCACAATAAAGCCATGCTAAAAAAATGAATATGCCAATTGCACATTGTTATGCCCAACAAAGGAAACAAATTCCATCTACCACACAAGAGGATGAACAACTTGCTGCAAAAGTACTTCTATGTGTTGGAAGGTAAGTCACCCTAACAAGCAATTTATGGGTTGAAGTAGGGCTTGTTAATGGGTCACTTGGAAAAGTTGTTGTTATCTCCTCTACATTTAGTTCTCAGTCTCCACAACTCCCATCCTTTATTTTTGTTTATTCCATTCACTACAAAAGTACCATGGGAAATTTCACATCCAAATTATGTGCCAATCCCCCCGGTAACAAGGGGCTCTCGCACAAAATTGCTCCTTCACATCACATGGGCCCCAACAATCCACAAATAACAAGGTATGACCCTCTAGAAAGTGACAACCGACATTGGTGACATTGATCGGAAATGCCTAATATTCACAACCATATCTACATTGATATCGTTGAACTACCTTCGCATCTCTCCCAATTTTTCTTTCTCATGCTACTCACGCATGCAAGACAACCCTTATGTGATACGCAGGAAAAGAGAGGAAAGATACGTTACCTCTAAATCTATGCAACCACCTCCTTGAAGACACTCTATGCAAGGTAACTTAACTTCCTCCACAATGCATTTTCAAATGTCTCGCTTCATATCTTGTTAAAAAAATAAAAATCGCATTATATCTCGTTAAAAAAATAAAAACCACATTCATGTTTCTTTTTTCCCTTCTATATTCTTATTGTGTTGTGGTTATTGCATGTTAATGCTATATATCTTCTATGTTTTAGTTTTAGATTATTCATTTATATATGTTTACTGCTACTTGAATAAGAAAATGGATATACAAGTTGCTTCCCAACTCTACTAGTTTTTCCAGGGAATACATGAACAAGAAGCTACTCTTTTGGATATACAATCGCGGTTCCTACTCTTTCCAAATTTGCTTCTTTGCCATCTATGCCCTGCTTTCCAAATAATTAGAAGGATTACGACTTTCATGCATGTCATCATCCATAAACATGAAGAAGATGCAAATAGACGGCTCCACTCCGAATATCTTAGCCGTGTCCCAACTCTGAATCTCAAATGGTGTGGAAGATGCCACGCACCATCTTGTATTTATGACTAGTATTTTTTTCAAATGGGGGACACACAACTACTACATTGTCTGACTACAAATATTTCCTATCCCCCATTCGCCGCCTATTTATGCTTTCATGGATACCACAGACTTATTCCTTTGTAGCACTTTTCTTACTTTTCGCTATCTTATAAACACAACTCTTTTGCTTACATGCCCATTCGTTTCTTCTCACTATTTCCTATTTTTTTCCGTACTTTCCTGCCTTTTTTTTTTTATCTTCTCACTAGTTTTGAAACTTTACAAACAAATAAATGTTATGCACAACATGAAAACTAACTTTTCGCATTACAACCATACAAAATAAGACAATGCAAGTGATAATACATCTAACAAAATTGCTAAATACACTTCGAAAACCGACTCCTCCAATGGTACTACAAATAGAAAAAAATATCATATCTAATTATCCTTTCAAACACAATTGTTCTTGCAATACAAGAGGAAAACTAAAACTTCAATGCATGAACATATCAAAATGAACCCTTTCCCATTTTAAAGTGTGCTACCTATTGCCACTTCAATGAAAAGCAAAAACAACATCAATCACAAAAAGGTTGATGCAATCATCTACTCCTAACTCATAGAAATACCTAGTTAATTAAACAAACAATTACAACTTCCACATAGTACGTGTCTCCTCTACAAAAAAAAAATGCATGGGAACAACCAGTCACTAGTTCTACTTAACACATTGATACAATATGTGGTTATGCATTCGTAGACCACCACTTGGTCAAATATGATACTCACTGCAGAAGAATGGCATTTTTTAATTATTTATAAAGGACAACTTTAATAAGCATTTTCCAAACTACATTGTCAATTGCAAAATTAATCTAATTGTCATCCTTGAAAAAGAATATCTTCACATTCATGGAAGTTAGATCTATATTATTATGTTTATACCAAAAATTTTCCAAAACAATTCAAATTTACAACTTTAAAACACCTTCATATAAAACAAAATAATACTTTGCATCTCTTAAAAAAGTATTGGTGATGGAAAATTAAAAAAAAATAAAAAATAAATAAATAACAAGTACTTTCACTTTTCAATCTTAAACTGCATTACTTTTATTCCCTATATCACTCCGGTGGCTATGTATTTCCTTGTGTTAACCATTTCCCTCACTGGTGTTGGCTATCTATTTCCCGTCTGTTAACCATTTCCGTCGGTGGTGTTAACCACTCACGCTCAACTAACCTACCAAAAATATACAAATCCATTATAATTTCGGTTATTTCCACTCTCCCTGCCCTTCCCTTTCCCTTCCCCTTCTTTCCTCTCTCCCTCTCCCCTCCCGCTCCCCTTCTCCCTTTAATAGACATCGAGATAACTACTTTTGAGTTCACTATTCTACGTTAATTTCACTGTGGTGCACTAGTGCTTATAGAGACTACAATCATGCTTGATTAACCTTGCACTGAATTCTTTATTATTTCATAATACTTACAGTACGATACAATCCCCATCCCCGATATCCCAAATATATCTCCATCCATAAAGAAGTTTGCGTAAACACGGAGAGAATCAATCAACCATGGGCAACATATCCCCCGAAACCTGAGAAAAAAAAAAAAACACACAACATATAGAGTGAGGTCCAGTATACAGAAAGTCAATCAAATCTGCAACAAAAACTTATAAAATACCACACCATAGTGATAACATAGTCGACTTCAAATCTACAATCAAAATAAACATATGTTCAAAGACGTCTCCAATATATATAAAACAAAATATACAGATGCCGAAAGGTGTCTCCAGAGTCCAATATATATAAAACAATAAGCTCTAAAAGTAGTGGATAATCCTTTTCTTTGTCATTGCCTCCCAATCTATCTTCCCACCTTCCCTTACTTCCAGAACCCTTCCGCCCAGATCTGTCATAGTTGTTCCATGAATGATTCTCCCCCCAATTTGGATCTGATCTTGAAGAGTAGTTGTCAGTAAAGGATGTTCCCTTAATTTAGAGCCTTGAGAAGGCATAACACCGCCTGGGTTACCTAGAGCTCTTCGCCATTCTGGAATCTTTTGAAGGGCTTCTCCACTTCCATCACTGTAAAGAGTTATCATCATAAAATAAAATGTTCAGAAAAAGAAATCGCACCGGAACAAGGAAAAATCTGATTTACTTCAAACACCAATTGTCAGCCAAAATTTATGGTCATGTTCTTAACTCAAATGTACCAATACATGTCTCTGCGAATCAAGCCTCTTATTGAAGATGATGCTGCAATATTTACTACTTCCACGACATGATTTCTCTACAAAGAATTTTTTTCTGAAGCCTCTCCATTTCATCTAATAGGTTTTCAAAAATGATAAGCAACATTCATGAACTAGCGAATATCACTGTTGTATCATTCTTGACCAGAACACAGGGATGTACCTTACAAGCTGAGGATCAAGCCCACTTGGCTCATTATTGCAACTGTCCAATTCAATGAAGGATAATAGGAATTCTCTTGTATAAGAATGTTTGGCATTTCTTGACTGAGTTAAGAATTAAAATTTCCTTTAAAATCAAATGAAAAAGAAAAAAGAAAAAGGGAGGATTACAACGGTACCAAAACATTTGACATTGTTTAGAAATTACAGTGTAAAGTTTACACACAATAAATTTAAGGATACCTGGAAGGAACAAATGTATTTGAATGAAGTGAACCCTTCAAAGCTACATACTGATCATTAGGGCATTGCCCCATCTTAAAAAAGCAAGGAGATTCCACACTGCTTCAATGAGAAAATTCACATTCGAATTTTACAGCACCACCTTGCAGCAATTAAGGATTTGAACCCCTGACTCTATTGAACTAAAAATATCTTTGAAATCCAACTTTCAACTACAAAATAATTAAAAACATGAACCCAAAACTTACTGCATTTTTACTCTCGCTTCAAGAAATAAATTAACTAGCCTGTAAAAAGTAGCATACTCTGCGCCTTGCCCAAGAGTGCTCTCGGCTTCACTTCAGCCAGAAAAAAACAAAGTAGTGAATCCACAACATGGAAACAAAAACTTTCTAATTAACTAGTATTGACTTGTATATGAGGAAAACGTAACGTTCTAACGTTCTTTATTTCTTCCCTTTAAATTTAATTACCTAAATACCACCTATTGATGTAAAGCAACCAAAACATGAGTCTCTGTCGCAGAAATTATTTTTTTGGGGTCGATTAAAACGGTACCTCAGAACCAAAAAGGGAATGAGGGATTTGAAACCACCCTGTACAGCTGTTGGGTATTCGATGATCTCCATTGTCGGCAGTCGGCGACTAAACCTCTCTTCGTTAATAGGGTGGATGAGCCCTCAAAAGGAAGAACCCTAGTTGGAGGGACAGGAAGACGCAGCACAACACACGACGCTTTGCAAATGAACGAGGGAGGCAAAGACCTATGAGGAAAATGTGTTACTAAATATTACTTCAATTAAATATAAAAATAAGAAATAAGAAAGGCAAAAGATAAGTAACATTTATTTTATTATTAATGAAGAAAATGAACATGGCTTGTGAGTGAAGATGGTGGGAGTGTGAAGTTTAATAATAAATTTATTTATTTTAATTAGCGGAAGGAAAATAATGTTATTATTAATAATAAAAAATATCACGATAAATGTTTTGTGAATCATAAAAAATATCATGATAAATGGTTTGTGAATCTATAATAGGGATATTTTTTTTTCTTGATTAAGATTTTTGTCTTTATATAGAGGAGGAATGAACTGTTATAGAGTTTTTGTGAACCCAACGTTTCGGACTACCAAGTGAGTCTATCATCAGGCGATGTGTCAATAGATATCAATAGATATTCTCCCGATGTTAACGATGTATCGAGGAGCTAGATTTAGGTTATATATAGGATATTAAAAAAAAGATGTAAGAAAATAGGTCTGTTAGATTTTCATTTATATAATTAATTATTATTATTTTGTTTTTTAAACTAACTAATTAATAGGTTTATAACTTAATTGATTTTATTATTTATAGTTTTATAACTTAATTGATTTTGTTATTTACTACTAGTTTTATTATAATTAAAATAGCGGGTTTAATTGAATATAAATGAATTTATTAATTTATAAATTAAGGATTGAATTATTAATAAAAGAATGATTAAATTAATTAAAAATTAAGTATTCTATTAAAGTTTATCAATTTATTGTATTAAATTATCACTTTTTAAGTTAATAATTATAATTTGTTGATAAAATGTTATGTTATTTCTTAATGAATAATTTTTAAAAAATTTGAATAAGAACTTTAGAATATTTAACTACTAAACTAATTTTCGATTAATTAAAATTATATTAATTTTAATTAGTATTATTGTTATATGTTCCACTTAATTTAATATTAATTCATGTTAAAATTGTAATTATTAATTTGCTGATAAATTCATTTAATTTTTAATTTATAAATCCTAATAGATTTGATGAGTTAATGCTATAATATTAGCTATCATTCCTAGAGATAATTTTCATTGTTTAATGTTATAAATTGATTATGTGTGAATTAATCACTAGTAATTTATGTTTATGATGATGATGTTATGTGATTGATGTTTTTGTTGATTATTATATTGATATTTTTAAGAGGGGGGAATAGGTTAATTTAAAGGATAAGGGATAAGGATTAATTATTGGTTTTTAAGATTTCAAGTAAAGGTTTCACATGTTACTTAGTTTTAATCCATCGTCCTGGTTCAAATTGTTCTTCATTTTTTCTATTTCTACGGCTTCTTTGATTTTCCTTCTAAGATAGTGGTCCTCTTTTCTAACTAGTTTGACCTCTTCCATGCAGATCTAATGAGAGGAAGAGTGAACATGTTCTGCTAAGGCTAATTTAGAGGTCCTATCTCTTCTTAAGTCAATTGCGTGTTCTTTAATCCTAATATTAAGAGATCTACCTGTTTCACCTATATATTCCTTACTGCGTGAGCAAGGAATCACATAAACACCTTTTTGAAGATTAGGGTTTATGGGATCCTTGACTGAGTTGATTAATTGATTGATGGTGTTAGTAGGGGTGAATGCTACATTGATTTTATGTTTATTAAAAAATTTAGTAATTTTATCAGTGGTGCCTTTTATTTATGGTAGGGAGACCTTAAGAGCTGATAAATTTTGATTTTTCATGTCCATGTTATTCTTGATTAGAGATAGGTGCATGGTTTTCTTAATGGTATTTCTATTGTAGCAATTTAGTTCAAACACTTTGTGTAGATGGTTGAGTTCATCATTTAAATGGTCATGATTAGATATTCTGGCCGCCCTAGGGGTGATGGGAAGTTGCATGAAGATATCTTTCTGTATGGGTTTTTTTCTATAGACTTGGAAACCAAGAGACCCATCTCTTTTAGTTAGAAGGATATCAAGAAAGGGAATCTGGTTGTTCTTTTCAATTTCAATAGTGAATTTTATATGGTCAGATAGGTTATTTAGATGATTGAGGAATAGGTCAAGTTTTTCTTTTCCATGACTTCACTTGGCAAATACGTCATCTACAAACCTTTTCCATTCAATAGGGGTGTATGGAAATGACCTAAGAGCCTTTTGTTCGAAGTGCTCCATAAAGATGTTGGCAATTATGGGGGATAGAGGAGAGCCCATAGCCACACCATGAGTTTGTTCATAAATTTTTCCTTTGAAACTGAAGTAAATCACAGATCCAAAAGGTCCACAGTTTTTTTATCAGTGATGCTTCTCATGATCTCAATAGCTTCATCAATAAGAATCATGGTATAAAGGGATACAATGTCAAAGCTAATCATAAGATCTTTATCTTTCATTTCTATGATATTAATCCATTGAACAAAAGAATATGAGTCTTTAATATATGAAGGGGTATTACCAGACAAGGGTCTAAGTTTTTTGGCTAAGTATTTGGCGAGAAGGTAAGTAGGGGAACCTATGGTATTAACTATAGGTTTGAGGGGTATGTTAGGTTTATGGACTTTAGGCGCCCCATAAATTCTAGGAGTAATGGAACTATTAGGGATGCTTTTATTTTTTGTGACATCATCCAAAGATGATTCTTTGATTCTCTTAATAACTTTGCACATGATTTTTTAACTAGGATCCTTATTAATAATTTTATAGCATCCACTATTGTTTAGATGTTCTTCCATTTTAATGTCATAATCGATTATGTTCATAAGTACAATTGTGTTTCCCTTATCAACCTTTAGGATAACTATTCTTTTATTTTTTCTGAGGTTGTTTAGAGCTCTTTTTTTTTCTACGGAAATGTTAGATGCAAGAGGTTTAGAGGTTCTTAGAATTTTAGCAATATCTTGTCTGATTTCTTCACTTTTGTCGTTTCAAAGGTATACTTTTTTAGAGGGGTCAAATTAAGTGTAAATGTGAAGAGTGTCTAATTTTATAATTTTACTTATATCAAGAGATGTTTTTAGTCGGTGAAGTCAAGTGTTGATTTAAGTTTAAAAAGATTTTGATGTTAAAATAATTTGTGTTTGATTTATTATTAAAAGTTATTAAGAATGTTATAATAGGCGTGTAATTTTATTTTGAAAATATTTGTTTTTGGTACTTAGGATTAATTGTAATTATAAGTTATTTGGATATTATAGTAATTTGTGTTATGAGATAAATGCTTAATTTTATCACGTAGAAGTATTATAATATTATGGGGACTTTATTGTTCAATAATATTAATATATTATGATGTGTAATAAAATACTATGATGTACTTTTTATTGTGTATATGATGTACTTTTTATTGTGTAAATGCATATTTTTAGTGGTTGGAATTTTTGGCCATTACATATACTTTGAGTTATATGTGAATTTATTATTAAATGAGATTAAATATTATAACTTAAATATATTAGGCAAACAAGGATTTTTTATTATTTAAATACATATTTCTAGTGATTGAAATCTTTGGTTGTTATAGTAATTTGTGTTATGACGTGAGCATCCAATTTTTATATTAAAAAAATCAAAATGTTACCACTTGAGCATGTAATAGAATATTATGATATCAGTATGTATTTTGCATAAAATGTATATGTCTGGTGGTGGGACTTAAGTGTCAGTTTTGAACAATTTTTATAGTAATTCATGTTATGATGTTAGTGGGGTATTGTGTTAGTTTTAAGAGTCGCTTTAATTGGTCGAGTTCCCTTTATTAAAGCATCTTGTTAATGGGAATTCAGTAGATCAATTCTTCTTTACTCTCTTGGGATTAGACTCTAGTAATGAGTTGGTGGGCCTTTTTCTTGGATGTAAACTCTACTAATAAGTTGGTGTGCTTAGTTTAAATATGGCTTTATTAATTTAATAAAGACAAAGATTTCATAAAAATAAATAAAACAACTAATAAAATAATGTATTGCAGAATGTCATCACCAAAAATTAAGAAATACTATCAACCATATTTTTTAATATTACTAAATACACTTAATATTTGTTTATATAACGTGTCTTCTTTTTTATTAATATATTATTTTTTATAATAAATTTATAGAAGTATATTTTTAATATAATAATAAGTTATCTTAAATTGAAAATTTGGGAAAAGAAGTTAATTCATGAAAATGGAAAGAATAGAAAAAATAAAAATAAAAAGCTAGCTAAAAAAGGAAGTAAGAAGTTAATAACTAATATAAATGAAAGTTAATAAACAACTTACCCCGGCTGCGGGTGTTTAATATGATATTAAATGCGGGGGCGGCCTCATTACTGGGCAAGTGGCCGCCCATATCCGCCAGATGCCCGATGATTCGAGAACCAGCCTCCTTTGTCCGGCCAGGATTAATGCAGCCATTAATGCGAAGTGGGAGATCGGTTGTCCGCAGTGTTATAACCGTCGACCGCCTCGGCCCGCAAGTGCAAGGTGAGCAGTTGGAGTGTGTTGGAATGGTTAGCGTCTGGAATGTTGTTTCTTGGGATGTTAAGTCTGTGTGTTGGTGGCTCTGGTCTTGGATGAATGAACCGTGGTTGAGTGTGCCAAGATTTAGACCTCGGCCCTCTACACAGAAGGCCTTGGTCTTTACCTTGGGACGCCAGGGCATTCTTGTCCACCTGCTCCAGTTGGTTCTGGTCACTGTGTGCAATTTGTCCATTGGTGCTTTGGGCGATACTCAGCCTCAATTTCGCTGGGTCCTGGTGTGCAATTCGCCCTTCGGCGCTTTGGGTGCTACGCGGATTCAGTTTATCTGCGTCCCTGTGAGCAATTCGCCCTTTGGTACTTTGGGTGATACTCGGCTTCAGCTCATTCGGGTCCCTGTGAGCAATTCGCCCCTCGATGCTCTGGAAAAATCTCGGCTTTGGCTCAGGGTGGTAAGTCTCGGCCCTCACACTTGCGTTCTTTCAATGGTTTATTATCTTCTTTGTAAGCTTCTGCACTGGTTCACGACTCTCTGTGGTGAAGAGCAAACACGATCTCTGGGCAGCATTGTGTGTAGTTTTGTTTCAGGATGCCGCGTGAAAGGCTACGCCTCATCAGTAGGCGGGATGGTTCAAGGGGAGGAGCAAGAGGTCGAGCTTCTTCGCCACGATCCTCAGCCTCAATCGACTCCCCATCTGAAGAAATTGGTTCCCCTGGAGCTAGACGGGGTCGTGGCAGAGGAAGAGGGCGGGGAAGGGCAGCGACGTGTCCGTTCGGTCCTCATCCCTCCACCCGCTTCAGGTTTCCATGCGCCCTGGACAATGCCATTTACTATGTTTCAGTTCGGATTGAAAAATGTGATCATGCAGACAGGCCAGAGGTCCTAGCGGAGCCACGGCCACCCTCGCCTGTTCAGTGTCCGCGACTGCAGCCTGCGGAAGCCTCGGGTGCGGTGGCGGGAACAATGGTGGGAACAAGTGAGCCTGCAAAGAACAATACACCATATACAGACTCGAGCGCATCTGATCCGTATGCATGTCCAGTGGTGGAGGAGCAACCATCCACCTCCGTGGATGCTTAAGCCTGTTGCTTGGTTGTTCTGGTTGTTTTGGAGACCGCTCTTTCAGTCTCAGTACGTTGGCACGATGATCACAGTGCGTAATGGGGGTCAGTCAGTCCTGTTTTTTGGGTCGATTCACATCGTAGTTTGGTTGTCTGTTATGTCTGTAGTTATGTATGTGGGCTCTTCACTGTTTGTAAGTTCTTCCCTCGCTTCGGCAGGGATTGGGATTTTATCGCATGTGTCCAGTTTTATATGGGTTCTAGTTTGGGGTCAGTGGACAGTCTCATAGTCCTTTAGTCTCTCAGGCTTGTTTTCAGTCACAGTATGCAATATTGTTCAAATGTAGCCAGCTCATCATGGTGGATGTAAAACATTTTGTACTCCTTTTTGTATAATATTAGAAGTAGCATAAATTACACAAAAAATAAACAATTTAAGATCTCAACCAATCACTTTACAACTAAATAAATTTAAATGATAATTAAAAATAACAAAAAAAATAAATTCCCCATATTCACTATAAATAAAAACCCTAAAGATAAAAAAAACTTATATACTATAAATCTTTATATAAATACAAAATAATTTTTATTGGTAAAAAATGATATATAATCAATCAACGTATACTATTCTAATAACCCATGTGAATATTCTTATTAAAAATAATTTTAATTCTTATTCTAAAATACATATGGGGTCACAAATCATAATTATATATATATATATATATATAATATATATATATAAATAAAAAGATGCTTTACATGGAAAAAGGATGGGTTTAGGCCAAGACAATAAAACTTTAGGTGGCATGGCTGGTTCTACAAGCAAGGCTAGTGGTTTAGGCCGGGACAATGGTCTTTCATCGACGGATTTGGTCGAGCTGGCAGTTTTCTCTTCTGTGTTGAATAACCTTGTTTCCATTTGCAAGATAGGAAAGCTCAGCTACAGACAGCATTGAATAACCTTGTTTCCATTTGCAAGACAGGCAAGCTCAGCTACGGACAGCATTAGTAGAAGGCCCAACTAGAAGCTCAGCAAAGATGATGGATGGCGCGGCTTTTGTCCATGCGTTCCTGACATCGCGTTTTCTCCTCATCCACCTACATCTAGCACCTTTAAAGATGTGTCTAGTTTTTGCCCTCCTGCTCCTGGCGGACTGGTCTCATCATCCCTTGTTTTTTCTTCACAAGTTAGCTTTGGCAACCAAAGTGGTTTTTTCCCTTTTGGGGCGCCTTTTTCTGGTGTTTTTCCTAGCAGCGGTTTGTATGATGGTTTGGCCATGGCATCGAGGAGGGTTTTACTCAGTTGGTGTCTATTGAAGGAGTCGTGGCGGAAAGCGGTATTGTTATTAGTTAGGGTGTGGAGGGGACCTATGTTTTGCTCAATGATTGAGAAGGTATTACAGATACCTTATGAGGACATTGGCACCAATCAAGGCGACCTCGTACCTAAAGTGGAGCCACGGGAGTCTCCATCCGCTCAGGGTGAAACCCTAGCTTCGGGACACACGACCGTTGTTCAAGTGACATGTAGAAAGAAGCTTAAAAAGAGGAAATGCACACGATCAAATCTGTATTATGAGGTAAGTGTACAATTTTATGTTAATATTATTAATATATAATAATTAGTTTTTGATGCACTGGCGGGAAATTTACATGCTGTCTCATCACAAAAACATGCAACATTTGTGACACACATAGCTGACCGTTGCAAAATGGTTCCAGAAGGTTCAGTGCCCTATTGTTGAACGATTGACCAACTCTTTGATGGTTGTAACAATGGAAAGAAGTTGATGGCTGTCCGAATAGTCAAACATGCTATATGGAAATAATTCGTCTCCTTATCGATCAGAACCCAGTACAGGTCATAGTGGATGCAATCTTTCCTTGTGGTTTTTAGGTTTAACTTACCACTTTTCTCTCTTTACCATACTCTGGAACAGGGTAGGAATTTGGATTTCTCTTTACCCGTCATACAATTTTTTTTTTTACGTTTTGGGTCCTTATGCTGCCTGTCAAGAAACGTTATATTAAAATTTTTTCCCTTCAAGAGTGATGTTCTCATAATAAATTAACCCTTCACTAATAAAGTTTTGATTAAAAATTACCATTCAATAAATAATTATGTTGAAAATTTTCATATATTTAT